>JASAMX010005942.1:0-57539 GCA_030248175.1 Microlaimidae sp. YZB2_3
ATGTTTAATCAAAAAACCAAAACTTATTTAGCACAAACTGATATATTAAAGGATTTTAATTTTAATTACGGATAGATGTAAACTAAAAAAACTAAGAAAACTACAATTTTTTTTAAATTTTATTTTTTTCTTTTTGTACCCTTTCTTGTACAGTAAAAACCGTTTATTCAGAACTAGTCTATGCCAGTACCATAATAAATAAACACCACTGCATAATATTTGTCACGCGCTCCTTTCAGATGATTTTTTCGCCTTGCGCGCGGGTGCTTTTTTTCGCCTTTGCCATAGGTGCTTTTTTCCGTAAACCCTATTAAACATTTTGATGTTAAGCACACCTTAGCCGAGATTTGAATGGGGTACTATGGTACGTTGTTCCTTTACTTGAATTACTTTTACTCTTATTTTACTTGAATTAAATTTTTTCAAACTACTTTTACTTAAAATAATCAATTTTTTTTCAACACTAGTGTAAATAGACAGCACTTGTTGGTTTTTAGCAGTTTTAATGGGATTTTTTAGAGTGATAAACAAAAAAAGGTTTATTATTTAATTTAAGGGCTCCAAAAGAATATAGTAAATGTCTGACATACTTTTGAAATCTTTATCAATTTTGGCCAATATGATTCACAATGGTTTTTGAACAAAAAAACACTAATAATACGTGCAAAAAAACTAAGGTTAAAACCAATAAGGTACGTACCTTAATTTTAAGGTACATACATACCTTAACCACTAAGGGATCTCTTAACTATTGGGCTTCCGTGTGAATAACCTTTAGTTAAGGGGCCCCTTATGTTAAGTCGATTTTTGAACAGCTCACCCCTGGATACCGCATGTGCTGTCTTGTACATAAGGAAGATCCTAAAAAAATGGTATGAGTGCAAACGGAATGAAGGTGCAACGTGTAATTGCCAAAAGTCTCCATGGCCGCGTCAAGAAGGTGCAGCATCTAGCCTTTTACCTACGTTGGATTAAATGATATGGGTCCGTTTTATATTCAAAATTTTTGCTGACAAATCTGTACCAAAGATTTTTTGTTTTTTTTTCGTTCACATGTATGGTAGTGCGAGCTGTTTATAGAGAACTTATGAGCAATATGTTAGTATAATGTTTTTAACAGGATTAAGAAAATTAATAAGTCGTCGAGATTGTCTAGCAGAGATTATTTTGAATAACACTTCAAAATTCAAAGCTAATTCAAAAATTTGGCGAAGGCTTCAGAGAAAGTTAGAAAGTGCTCAGAGGTTAGGAATTAGGGTAGTGCATTTAATTTCGGCACTTTTCCCAATTGGGCATTTTTGATTTTGGACTATATCTTTGGTAATCCTGGACAAAATACGACGTTTGATAGTTCAAATGAGAGCTAATTATATTTAAGACGTGTGACGTTTGATAGTTCAAATGAGAGCTGATTATCTTAATGCTGTCGTGGCTTTTTATTTGTTATGTTATGATATTTTCATGTGAAATTATGTGATTTATAAAAAATAAATTTGTTACTCGTTTTTAGAACATGGGCATTTCATGATTACGCAATAAATTGGTTTAAAAATTAAACTGTCCGGAAAAATTTAGTCCTTTTTCCGATTTTTACCCCCCGTGTTCCTCGTTGCGTCTGTGGGAGCAATCGTTATAAAATAAATTGTGTAATTTCGGCACTCATATGCTGTAGGTAAACGGGGAAAAAAAGGGGGGGGGGTATTGTAGTTGTAAATAGTTAAAAGACAACGTTGATATGTGTAGAGGTCATAGCACTGCACTTAAACTCGATTAAGAGGGTCATTTTAAAAAGTGCCGAAATTAAATGCACTTTTTTTCCCAAATTTTGCTCATTTTGATACCATTTGGCATTTTAGCTGTAACTTTTTGCCAGTTACACGTTGAACAACAAGTAGAAGCTTAAATTAAAGAAAACTGTCTGAAGATAATGATAAGCTTTTAAATTTTTGAAAATGATGATTTTTTTACTGAGAAACAATCGATTGTTTGTAAAGTGCCGAAATTAAATGCATATATTTAATTTCGGCAATTTTCCATTTTTTTAAGAACTGATTTAATTTAGTAAAAAAATACTTTCGTACAGTGAAACTTTTGTGACGTAACGCAGTATTGTGAAAGCTTCAAAATGAGCTATCAAACATGAAAATCGGGCCATACTATGAAAAGTTACATCGGAAAAACAAAAAAGTCCCGAAATTAAATGCACTACCCTATGCGGCAAGTAGAAAAATAACCTGAAATTTTATTCATGAACATCCTTTATTAATACATTTCAACAGTTTTTCAAAGGAGAATAAAATTAAACACGAAACGAATACAAATTGAAACTACATCAAAATGGAACTAAAAAATATAATTTCACCCCTGCAGTAAGTTGTCTTTTAAAAGGGATTTTTTCTGAAATGTAAAACGGAATATGTGGATGAAAAAAAACAAACTAAAATCCCTTGAACTGAATAATTGAAATTGAAAAATAAAGGAAAGAAAACAGAAGAGCCCATAGGCTACTAAATGTGTCTGCTAAATCTTAAGAATTTGCCGAAATGATCAGTTTGGATTTTGGAGTTTGGATTCTATAAAAGAGTGATTTAGCCAAATATTCCTGTGGCTTGGTTAGCTCAGTGGCAGAGCGTTCCCACGGTGAGGGAAGGGTCGCTGGTTCAAGCCCAGCTCCAAGCCCTAATTTTCAATTTAATAGGAAAAGTGGGTCGTGAAGCAAAGTCTACAGTAATATTTACTAAATAATAAATTTACAAAAATCAAAAGCCGCCACAAAAATACAATAAAACCAGCAGTTCTCATTCTTTCTGCTGTCTTGTTATTTGTGTTATCAACCGGCCGGTCGGCAGATCCGGCAGATCGCACAAATAAACAATAGACAATAACAACGCGATGCTGTTCAACCACGGCTATAAAAGAGTGATTTAGCCAAATATTCCTGTGGCTTGGTTAGCTCAGTGGCAGAGCGTTCCCACGGTGAGGGAAGGGTCGCTGGTTCAAGCCCAGCTCCTAGTCCCAATTTTTCAATTTAATTGGAAAAGTGGGTCTTAAAGCAAAGTCTACAGTAATATTTGCTAAATAACAAACTTACAAAAATCAAAAGCCGCCACAAAAATACTTTTTAAACTTCCAGAATTTACAATACTTTGTGATAACGTATATCCAATATTTTGCTGCTCTTAATGAAAAGGAATTATAAAAAACGTCTTTTTTGGCATTAGGAATATGTAATTTTTTATCATGATCATTTTTTCTAAGGTAATTACCCCATTTAAAAAAATCGTCAAATGAAATATCACTACAATTATTTATTATGGAGTAGGGAAGATTTAAATCAAAACGTATTCTCTTTCTTCTAATGACTTTAAGCTAAGAAATTTTAATCTTTCAGCATAATTTTAGTTTGGGTTAAGGCCACATTTAGCAAATAACCTTTTAGTATATGTAGGTTAAAATCGTTCTATACTATCAATATCTTTTAAAAGGTAGGGTGACCAAACAGGGGTACAATATTTTAACAAAGGTCTGACGTACAAGCGATAAGGTGTTTGGATCGCATTTAAGTTTTTGGTTTGAAAACACCTAAATATTATATTCAGTGTTTTAAAAGCAGATTTAAACCATCAGAAACAAGGCAACTCCTAAGTCACGAGTTTCATTGAGTATTTTTAATGGCTCTGAATTGATTAAAACAGGTAATCTTGAATTTTTATTTCCAATATGAATAATACAGCAATTATGAGCTGCTATCTGGAGTTGCTATTTATCTGCCCATTTAATAAGTTTATTTACAGCATCCTGAAATAAGACGTTGCGTTCAATTTTGTTACGCAATTGATACAAGTTAATGTCATCATCAAAGTTTGCATTTTATGTTCTCAATTTCTTCAGGTAAGTTTTTGATATATAGCAAAAATAAAAGTGGTCCTAGGACCGAGCCTTGAGGAACACCTGACACAACATCACAGTAACTAGAACAGCTATCTTCAATAACCACTTTTTGTTTTCTGTTTGAAAGAAAAGACTTTATCCAAGCATGTAGATCACCAGAGATTCCATAGGCAGAAAGTTTGTCAAGTAACTTTTGATGAGAGACGGAATCAAAAGCCTTACCAAAATCGATATACACCGTTTCAATAATAAGGTTGCTTTCAATATTCCCACTGGATGGGGGATTATAAAAAATTGGCTGAATTGAGAAACCGTGCCCAGCGTAAGACGCTTGGACGCGTTTCGAGAACAGAAAATTAAATGGAAACGACCATTGTTGTGAAGTTGAATCCTTGATCAATTTTTAGACCTCTGGGGCCGGTCCACAAAACGCGTGCTGAATAGGAGCAAAGTTAGCACGTTGTTTAAAGCTCTTGATAATGTTTTAATTTTGTTGTTTTTTTCATAATTTTCTTATAGGACTCTTTTTTTAAATGGAATACACTAATATTTACACAGTTTTATGTATATTTGTTTTAAACAAAAGCTTAAAAAGCTAACCCCTAGTTATCAGTTTTTCTAATTCTTAACTAGGAGTTATTGTTTTATTAGCTTGTATTGATCACAAATATGCATAAAATTAATAAAATATGAATTTATGCCATGCAGACAGAGAGTTTTATAGAATTTTTCCAGAAAAAACGCAGAAATTAGAACGTTATTAAGAGTTTTAAACAATACGTGCTAACATAGCACATAGTCAGCACGCGTTTAGCGGACCGGCTATAGGCCTTTAGATCTGGCACAAGCATAACGCCATTTGGTTTTATTTTTTGTTAAATTTTTTGCAGATCCTGCCTTAAATCTTAAATCAACAAGTGAGGCTGGGAATGACCCTGACCCAGATTATTCACCAGCTCCTAGTTCTTTGTCCTTCCTAACTATGGACCTACCTAACAGCAACAAAATGGGCGCGCCCACCACGAAACAAATCCCCAAATAAATACATTATATTTCAAAACGAAAACTATACAAATAAAACATCACGCAAAATTAGGTCTTTTATTAATAAGTATCAGAAAATTTTTCGATAACTAAGAAAATCACATAGAGAAATCTAGTACGATAATATAGCTCAAATATAGCTAAAAAGACAAAAATACTCAAACCACAAACATAACAACACGAAAAAAGAAAATCAGCAGAAGGATGCGGGACGACCAAGACTATTGGAATCCTGGAAGAAAGCACATCTATTACTGGACCATTTTTAAAGCATATGCTTAAAAATCTTCAAAGACTTCGTAATTGAATGCAAGTTTGTCGTATTCAATCACAAGTTACTGTAAATACTGAAACTTCTAAAATTAACCAAACAGTAATGGACCTACCTATCATACTAAAAATTGCGCGGTTTCAACATGAAACAAAGTTTTTCTTAAATTAAATGCATTTCATTCTAATAATTTTCAAATTGGAAATACTACAAATAATAAAACATATAAAAACAGGATTTAGCTTTTTTGCATTAAATTAAAGCATTACAAAATGTTTGTTTTTCTGATTAACCCAAAAAATTTACATATGAAAAACCTTAGTTAAGCAAAAAAATAGCTTTAAACAATGGCAAAAAATTAGCAAAAAATACCTAAAATTGTTTTAATATTGTTGTAAAATCTCTGGTCCTTAATAAAATTGGGTAAAAATTATTTATTTCATAACGAATTCTGATTTCGTGGCAGGACCGTGGACCCAAAAATTTATTATGCTAGGTAGGTCCATTGAAAAAATGGATCCCCACGTTTCAAATGGAAGTTAGTTGATTATCAGTTTTAGACCTCATGACCAGAATTCACGAAGCGGGGTAATCCATGGGCTAGCTCAGTGTTAGCTAATCCTGGGATAGCCCCTGATTAACTACGGTATATTTCAGGGCTACCAAGTTGGCCCTGGAAACACCGTAGTTAATCAGGGGGCTGAGCCGGGGCCGAGGGCCGAGTTAGCCCATGGATAGCCCCGCTTCGTGAATTCCAGCCCATTTCTGCACAAAAATAGTGTGGACTAAAAATCTTTATGTGAAAAAATCTCGGTAACGGTAAGGTCGCAAAAGCTAATGTATACAAAAGTTTATTAGAAGGAGGATAATTTAAATTTTCAAATTATTATGCTGAAATGTTTATTATTTTCCCAGGAATATGCTCTTAGCCATCTTTTAAATGTTTTCAACCGAGAATGTTGTATTTTTTTGACAAAAGACATTTTATATAATGTTTCTGGCATAAAAAACAGATTCGTCGAATCTGTGCTATTTATTTTAAAAAGACACCAATAGACTTGTTTAATTTTTTTACTAAAATAATGTACAACATCTTTAGCGTAAAACTTTTTGTGGAACAAAAAAGCACATTGTTTTAAAAAAAAATTTAAATAAAACTTTATCACAATAAATTTTTGTTTAATTTTGGTTTCGCATTTCGCTTAGGTTTAGGAAAAAGTAAGCTTTCCATCTTTAAAAACATGCACCATTAATTGAAAATTTACCATGGTAAACTTTCGTTCGATTTTCAGTTTTCGCAATATTTCATACAAAAAAATTAGATTAGGGGAAAAATGGACCAAGGGCTGATAGTATTTTAAAGTTCTCGAAAATTTTCGCATAACACTATACGTTTGCAAAAATTTTCCAAAAGCGAAGTGGGCCAGGAGCAAAGTGGGTAGGAAGAAAATGTGTTGGAAGCGAAGTGGCGGCAACGAAGTGTCCCCAAATCGATTAGGACTCATTTTGCCGAACTAATTCGAAGACTTATCTTATACCAGCCTTTTGGGGTAAAACGACTGTGCCACCAGCGGCATAAATGCAACCGGGGGTCGCCCAATCCGGTATTGTAAGAAGTATCGATTTCTTAATGTCTTAAGAGTAAAAGTAACTTTTTTTACAACCACCATAAGCCACTCCCAGTGCGCGAGTCAGGTAATTTTTCTTAACGTTTTAAGTCCCGAAGAATCTCCATCTCAGGAGACGGAGAAAAGTTGCAATTTCCGTCTTGCGAAATGTCAGCAGACGGATAGGCATTACGGCCAGATAATATCTGAGGAATGCTGTTTGAATCTGCGCCGGTTTTTTTAGTAGTTTTTTCGAGACGTCTATAAAGGAGAATTCGCATACGACATATATGGAACGTTTTTTGCGCATAGAAACCAGTGTATAGAAATTAAAAACTATAACGACCATTTTTTTAACGCCAGTGGGGACTAATATATATTTTGTTACTAAATATAGTATTATATAGTTATTATATTATTAAATATATTATTATATAATTTTTTATTGAATATATAATTATATATATTTCTTATTGAATATATTCTTATATATTTTGTTATTAAATATCTTATTATATATTTGTTATTAAATAAATTTTTTTAAAAGTAATATATTTATGAGAATGTGAAATCCCACTTTTGGTTTCGTCATTAATGTAAATCACTTAGCTGTGAATTGTGGAATAGAATACTGTAAAAACTATTCAAAAATAAATAACGGCTTTTACTATATTAATTATCTTGGCGTGGAAAAAAAACAACAAAATAACAATAAACACCCTAAAAAGAAAAAAATATAATAGCAATATAAGAAAATCTATGTGAAATAAATCAATCCTCATCTTTTAATGGATGAATTCCACGTAAGAAATATTTTGCATACGGTGCGGTTTAATTTGCATAAGCCTGATTGGGACGCAGCTAATTGATTATTTGGTATCACGTTTAGTTCAGTAATACTTCGTCCAGTGATTCGACAGTTGCGAACGCAACTATCAACCAAACAGTATGCAAATTATATATTCGTGGGAATCATTAATTGGAATTAGCCTAAAAATAAAAACCGCACAAAAACAAAATATAAGTACAAAAACAATGAGTGCTACTAAAGCAAATTTTTAGAGTCGGAAAGGTTGCAAAAATAATTCCCGTAACTCTTTTGTAAATATTCCCAAATGCTTAAAGTATTTAGTAAGTATTCTTTGTGTTTATAGGTTACTTTATTTTTTTGCGTAATAATTTCTATTATTTAAAACGATATGTTTTATTCAGGGTCACAATTTTTATGCAAAAATAATCTCAGATTTTTACATGGTGTCATGAGGAGCAAGAAATTTTTAGCAAAAAATTGCGTCAAACCCATCCATATATTTTTGTACAATACGAGATGGCACAAAGGTACATTCACTACTGTTGATTCTCATGTTTTTATAGTAGATAAAATGCGTTCATAGTCGTCTTAATTTTTCAGGTTAAATATTTATTATGCAGTTTCAACACTCTTGAGGTGAGGTGTGAATTGTTCTATCTAATCCTTCGCATTTATTTTTTTTAACAAACTCCAAGCGCTTCGAACGCTTCTCGCTCTATTCTTGTTCGTTGAGCATGCCCTAGAACGACCTGCTCTAGAACATGGAAGCTAAAGCTTTGAAACGCCCTAGAACGACCTGCTCTAGAACATGGAAGCTAAAGCTTTGAAATGCCCTAGAACGACCTGCTCTAGAACATGGAAGCTAAAGCTTTGAAATGCCCTAGAACGACCTGCTCTAGAACATGGAAGCTAAAGCTTTGAAATGCCCTAGAACGACCTGCTCTAGAACATGGAAGCTAAAGCTTTGAAATGCCCTAGAACGACCTGCTCTAGAACATGGAAGCTAAAGCTTTGAAATGCCCTAGAACGACCTGCTCTAGAACATGGAAGCTAAAGCTTTGAAATGCCCTAGAACGACCTGCTCTACGTACACGCGCTATATTTCCGGGATGTGTCAATTTTCATCAAATCCGAGAGCACTTCGGAATTTGTCGTGCAAAATTGGCGTGACGAAACTGGCGTGTCATCCGTCGTCACGCTGTCTAGGGAGAGAAGTGTCATTGATACTTTTCCACCTGTACGCGCGCTAGGTGCGTTTTTTTGATAAAGTTTTCTTCCAAGTTCCAGAGGAAGGGCATTTTCAAAGACGTAACACGTAGGATATGAAATAGTCATTTTCAAACCGGTTTCGACTGTACAGTTCGCTGTCGCTTTACCAGGCGTACGCAAAAAGTACAAAAAAAGCTCCCCATATATGCTACCGAGATAAACATGCACGTTACGTCGGGAATTCCTTTCGTTTTTAAGTGAAATTCTTTATGTAGTCCATTTTCAGTTAATATTTTCAGATTTTTCCTGGCGTTTTTCCATACCGCCGCTGCAAAAAGGTTATTTGCCGTCGAAATTCGAGTCGCAAAGTCTACATTGCTTTTTGTATATCGGAGCTCTTTTTTTCACCGGAGTGGGTGGGTCATTTTTCGACGTTTGTTACGTTTTTTAAAGTGGGTGTTGTGATTTTTTTCGTTCCGGATGCACCGTAAGCGAGCTTTCCTGGAACCATGGGTCATTTCGATAGCTTTAATCATCGTTCTTCACACTCAAAGTAAGCTGATTTTTTAAACTATAGGCAACTTAAACCAACACCTTGCTAGATTAAACCGAATAACTCAACAAAACAAGTAAGAGTTTTAACAAACACGCTCTTCACACTCAAAGTAAGCTAATTTTTAAACTATAGGCAAAATAAACCTGACTTACCTCAACAACTTCCAAGGTTAGATATTAAAAATCAAAGGTAACGAAACAAATAACAAATTAAAAACCTTTTAATACTAAAAATTATATTATAAATACATATCTTTTTAGTATTTTTTATTAAATTAATAGTTTTTTTTTATAAAAAATGTCAAAATTTTAGCATTTTAAAGGATAAATTTCACGAATCAAACTTCTGAACTAATATTCCTTTAATACAAATTTAGCGATTGAGTTTAAATTTAAAAATTTTGTAGAAAAAGCCGAATAACTAAAACTAAAATTTGGAAATTCCAGCCCAATCGGTCATAATACAAATTTAGCGATTGAGTTTAAATTTAAAAATTTTGTAGAAAAAGCCGAATAACTAAAACTAAGATTTGGAAATTCCAGCCCAATCGGTCAAATATAAAAGAAGTTGACTGTTTCGGCGGATATAAAGGATTGAAAATCAAAATTAATTTTAAAGTTGATTAAGTTTTGTATTTTTTTAAATTAAAAGATTTACAAAAATTTTGTGATCTTTAAATGTATTTAAAAACAACGTCATACATAACCGGAAAATTTTTATTTGGTTTTCTCATATCGCTGTCCTTTATTACAAAGGAAGTTTTAGTTTGTGTATAATACTGAAAATGCGTAATTAAATTAGAAATTTTAAATTTTATGCTAATTAAACAAACTACCATCAATATAAAGTTTAACCTATAAGGATTCTTTCCGCTGAAAAGCCGCATAAGGCATTCCGCGCCTAAGCTGCTCTGTGTGAAAACGTAGACTTTCTGCAGCAGAGACGCCAAGTTTAACACAAGGCCGCCGTAATGCGGGTTTTTTTCCGGAGTTGCACCGGTTTTTGCCTTAACAATCCCAAAGTGTTAACAAGTGTGAAAAAAAAAATTATTAGCTATACTCTGAGAGAAGAATTAACTGTGATTTATTTTAATACCTAAATTATATCATTAAAAATACCTTAAAAAGCTTTACAGATTAATAAAATAATTTTCTAAAACTCCCATTTGATTAGGGAGGCTCCTAATCATAAGAGTACGGCACGAAACAGTACCACAAAACAGTCCCGGGTTTCGCAAAAGAGTACGCACGAAACAGTACTGGAACAAAACAGTACGGCACAAAAGGGTACGGACACAAAAGAGTACTAAAAAATTGCGTGCAGGAACTATCAGATTTGACTGATACAAATGGAAAATTGCATATTTAAGAAATCAATATACGCCTATGAAAGTATACTTTTTGAGCCGTGGTAAATGTGGTAAGTATTTTTGTTCTATTTATTTTTTCTTTCGTGGTTAGGCAATTAGAAGTAAACACTAACGGTGTATACAAATTATCGTGTGGTAAAACATGGGCATTCCGAATTTATCTTTATTTAAAAAGTAATTTTTGTTAAAATTTCGTTGTGTGTTCTTATATGCTAATAAAACACATTTTAACTTTTGCTAAGAAAATTTAATCGGTTAAAATAATAATCCATATGAGTTTTTTTTTGTTTTTAACGAAACTAAAGCAGGTTGTTAATAGTTATGTTTCTGCGCTATTAACCCTTTGGGATTCATTTCGCTGCAAATCGGCAGAAAAAATTCCGCGCTAGTCCTGCTCTTTGTTAAAATCGGCGCCGATCTCCTTTGCATCGCGAAGTTTAAGACTGAGCAGCGGTGGCGCGGAATTCCTTCTGCCGATTTGCAGGTGTTTGTGGACGAAAAAATCCCAACGGGTTAAGCTATCATGCTCCAAAAAAACGATCATTTAAACAAAAAAACTCCAAAGCTTTGCTTCTTAAATGAATTATATAAAGCTTATTTTCATTCTCCAATTTAATTTTAAAATGTTCTTGGTTTTTTAGCCATTTTTTACAATTTTTTTGGTTTTTATAATTGTTTGGAAACTTTGAATCCGCAAAAAATTTAAAAAAATGATATATTTCTCTCTTTAATTAAATGTTAAATTATTTTAAAATTAAGTGGGGTTCCGTGTTAAGTTGCTTCAAGGCTCCGAAAATCGGCGTTCCGGAGCACCAAAAACTAGTGTTCGTTTAAAATTAGAAATGTTTGACTTAAATTTTTATTTGATAAATTGTTTTTTTTTGTTGATAATCGACTAATAAAAAATATAAGTTAAAAATTTAATGGTCAAAAATTAAATATATTTAAAAACAACTTTTGCATAGCATAATAGATCTATGCAAATCTGCTTCCATTTTTAAACTTTCGTTTTTAGGTGGAATTCTTTTTTATCTCCAATCTAAAAAACATGTTGCTTTGAAAATATGCCGTAAAAAACGCTTAAACCATTTAATATCTTGTTTAGCAAATGACCTGTTTGTCTGTCTGACTGTGTGTGTTTACGGAGCTTTACCAAAGAGCAAACGACAAAATGTCCTTGAGGTCTTGACCAAACGACAAAATGTAACACACTTAAACTTTGGTATAGGGAAATTAGTGATTTTACCTAAGCTCTTCTTTAAGGAGCTTTAGAGAAACTCTCGGAGCTCCAAAGCTAACCCTATTTTAATAAATTTTATAAAAAATTAAAAAGTAATGCCATAGAATATTTTGTTAATACTGTTTTGTAAATTTTTTTTTTAACTTATAAACTACCATAAAAATATTCCTAAAAGACAAAGTAACTTAAAACATAGTTCAAGTTAATTGGTGAAAACGTTTATTTTAAACATGAGGAACCTGGAAGCAACATGAGCAAATTTCGTATGGTAGGAAGCAACATTCGTAATAAAGCGTAATTTGTTGGCTACGATTTTTTAATTTCGTTTTCTAAAAAGATAACTTAGTTTTTACAAAGCAGGAAAAACTCACGGCTTGGTTACCAGTAAATTGTAAAAGTGTAAAAAAAATTTTAAAAATGTAAAAATAAGTTTTAAAAAATACATTCGGTAGGCGCGGTCAAAGCTATATTTACTCAAATTAAACAGCCGAAGAGGCTCACAGCTTGCACTCGCTACGTAATTAGAAACAAGAAAAATTCAAAAACTTTATTAAATGGTCTATAAAAAATAAAAGAGTTTGTTACCATAAAACACTGCTCATTGATTTTTTATTGTAATTAAGTTAAGCAGCTGTTAATAGTGATCGTTAATAGTGATCGTTTTTTAAGTTCTTTCTTCAGTACTCTTTCGTGCCAGTACTGTTTTGTGTCAGAGTCGCGTGGTGTAGCAAACGCAATTAACACAGGACTCTTATGTGCCGTACTGTTTTTTGACAGTACTGTTTTGTGGCGTACTCTTTCGTGTGTACTCTTTTGCGAAACCCGGTACTGTTTTGCGGTACTGTTTTGCGCAGTACTCTTATGCGTCGGCCCCGATTAGGGAGATAGTCTTTTTTTAGGATTCTCGATTCAAGATTTTATTTCTAGAAAGCCGACAATTAAAATCACAAACAGCGAACCGATCACGGTCGCAATACATTACAGATATGTGGCTATATAGCTTCAACTAAAAAATTGTTTATACAAAACAACGTTATCAGATGTCTTATCAAAATAAAAAACCCGAAGTCTTTTCAAAAATAACCACTAAAAAGGGCCACTACCTAGCATATTTTTAACATTTTTAGTGAGTCTGTTGTAACTTGTTGCTCCAATAAAGAGTTCCATTTTTAAACAACTCTATTACAAAAAAGAATTTTGTGGTATCTAATTCTGTTTTTTTGAACTTTTAATTTAAAGGCACGTCCTCTTGTAGAATTAGTTAAAATAGAAAAATCTTTAGGATTTATGTTTGTTTTTGAATGTATTATTTTATAAAACTCTAAAAAATAAAAAAGGAATATAATCTGTCTTCATGATTAATGTACATTAATTTAAACCTTTTAAAAATTCTTCTGGTTAAATATCGTTGAACTCTTTCCTCTAATTGTATATGTTTTTTTCAAATGAGGATCCCAAACAGCACTACGGTATTCTAACACTTGACGAACGTATAAAGCATAAGGGCGAAAAAGATTTTCAACTGAGCTGCTGGTAAAAGATCTAAATATGAGCGAAGAAGTTCTAAATGCTTTTTTAACAATTAGTTCACAATACTTTGAAAATTTTAATGTATTAAAAATATGAATACCAAGATTCTTAACTATATTTGTTTTAGTAAGAATATTATCAGAAATACTGTACTCAAAATTAAATTTGTGTTTTTCAAGACCCATATGCAATACTTCACATTTGTTTTCTGCCAGTTGAAGCTGCCAATCTTTTGACCAATCTTGAATTCTATTCAAGTCCTTCTGCAAATGAATATTTTTCTTTGTTTTCTAGTCAGGCAGGAAAGAAACAAGTATAGAGCTTAGCGTCTTCAGTAAAAACTTATTTTTTGAATGTTGAACACAGTTCATGATATTATTTATGTAATTTAAAAAAAAAGGACCTAGAACAGAGCCTTGCGGAATTGAACTATATTGACTCTAAATGTCGATAATTCCATCTTGTTAATAGCTATTTTTAGAGTTCTTCTAATCTAAAGCGAATTTATCCATTTTAAAAATCTCTCAGTAACTCCACAGGAGTTTGATTTATAAAAATGCTTTTGATGAGAAACCGTATCAAAAGCCTTTGCAAAATCAAGATAAATAACGTCGATGTTGTTTTAGATATAATGTCTAATAATTCATGGTTTTGAGCAATTGGGTAATAGTTGAACTGTTAGCCTTAAAGCCATGTTGGCACCTATCGGAATTTCGTTAAAAAAGACTAAAAGTTCATTCTTAACCAGTTGCTCTATTAATTTACAAGCAAAAGAAGTGAAAGATATGGGCCGATAATTTTCTTTGTTACTTTTTAGTCCTGTTTTTAAAAATAGGGATAATTATAGCAGTTTTCCAATCAAAAGGTAATTTTTCATTATTAAACGATTTTTGAAATAAAGTTGCTAATGGATGGGCGATAGTTTTTGAAAGCCGATCAAAAAAGTATCCAGGGAAAACATCAAGAGTCTTAGAAAGCTTGTTTGGAAACTTTTTAATAGCATTTAGTACAATTTTGACTGTAAATGACATATGCTCTAAACCGTCAATTTTTTCTACGTTAAAATCTGGCAATTTGCCATCATCTTTAGTAAACACAGAACTGAAGTATTTTTCAAAAACCATGTGTTTTTCTTTATTACTAGTGATATAAGACCTGTTTTTATCTTAACTAATAGCGGAATGTTTTTTCCAGTTTTCATTTTATTGTTAACAATATTTGTGAAAATTATTTAAATTTTTTTGAGTTAGAATTCTTTTCTCTAAATTTAAGTTATAGCTTTTCACTAATTTTTTGTATTCTCTGCAAATATTTTTATACTCTGTTTTATCTCTGCAATGTTTATATTTACGCCGCATTCTTTGTTTTATGTTGCTGCCTTGTTATTGTTTTTGAATTTTCTTATGCCAAAAACTTTTAGTAAATTTTTTAAGCGGAACGTGTCTCTTGATTCCTTCAAATAGAATATCTTTAAAACACTGCCAACATTCTTCGACCGTTCTGCTGAAAAGAAAAAAGATTATTCCAATCAACTGAAATTAAAAATAATGTCAACAACTCGTAATCGCCGTTCGAGAAGTCAGGTACCCATTTGACTTGCTGATTTTTTTCGCAAACAAAAATATAATCATACTTAGTTTTGAAATGAACTAAATTATGGTAGGAAGTTAATAAGGCCAGGCATAACTTTAGTTTCTGTGATAATATCCGCATCGTTAGTAAAGACAAGATCAAGGAGTATTATTATATCTAGTTGGCTGATTTGTTAGCGGATTTACACCAAGCTCGAAAAAAATGTGAACCATTCTTTTTTGTTCTGTGTGTTCGACAAAATAGAGTTTCTAGACCATTCAACGTCGGAAGATTAAAGTTTCCTACAATAACAAGTGCTCCCAGAAAGTTGGCCGAAATGTCTCTCAATAAATTAAAAATAAATTCATTTTTAATTCTACTAGTTTGAAGCTTACGATAAAGACAAAAATCCTAATTTTTAAATTTTTAAACTCTCGACGTTGTTGTATTTTTAAAGAAACTTACTTGTGTAGCATTAAATTCATTTTTAGTTAAGATTAATACCCCTTGACCAATTTGATTTCTTCTATCTCTCTAAGAAAATGCCATATTTACCATTTTTGTTAATCAAATTATTAGTAACACTATTCTTAAACCATGTTTTGGTAACAAGCAACAAGTCAATATCACCAAAGTTGAATGAATGACTGGAAATAATCAGGTTAAGTTCCTCAAGGGAGCTCTTAGCACTCCTAGTATTAAAATAAACAATAATCAAATTTTTCTTATTCTTAATTCCGTGAGTGGGTCGCTCAATTTCCTATTCAGAAAAAAAGTCTTTGATTTCTGTTTTCGCCAGGGTCCAAAAAAGATAAGGTTCTCCTTTCTCTGTGTAACGAAGGTACACCCGCCTGCTGCTGTCTGCGAGAATATTCTTCCTTTTGTTTAACAGGTTGTTCTGCCTTGATCTTTACTAACTGGTCAGAGTGGGGCGCACGTAGATTTTTTGAAATTTTTTGTATTCGCGCAAGTTGCCTCCAGATGCTACCAGCTTGTTCCGGATTCTGTTAGATGCAAGGGGGATTTTAAGCAGCATGTCTTGATATTGCTCGGTTTTTCTACCAATGCAAAAGTGCTCCGCCACAGGTTCGACTTCATCACCGCCACGGAGCTCTTCCACTAGATCATTAATGGTGGTCATCTCAACAGCCACTGATTGCGACCCTCTCAGACCTGATACTACCAGTATGTTGGCTTGTTCTTTGGCTTCTTCCATTTCAAAAATTTTTACGGTTAACATTTTTTTGCCTTTTCAGGAATTGTCTTTCTTTATAAATTTCTTTGTAAATTAATTTTAATAAAGTGGCGGTGTCTAAGGTCTAAAAAAGGTAATTCTTTTTCAATACACTTATGGGTGCGGAATTTTAATGCGTTTGTCTGGCATTGGCCGCTTAACTCTTTCTCTCTTCTCGGTAGTACGAGAGACATTTAATCGGAGTATCGCAAACTTATTTGTGCCAGAAAATAAATAAAATATAATATAAAAAAATCCTGATTCGATAATTATACTCTGTACTCACGTGCACTAACCCGACTATTGAGGCTCTCCGGAGCTCCCAACTCCGGAGGTCCGCTCTATTTCGGTATTAATTAAAAAATAATGTCATAAATTTTTTTATCAAAAATTTTCCGTAAACCGAGTTTTGTTTTAAAACTTATTAAAACAATAAAAAAGTTCTAAATAAGCACATATTTTAGCTTAGAACTTTATTTAAGGGTTAATACGCTTAAAATCGCTTGTCAAGACGCGCAGTTCCGGAGTTCGCTCCGTTTTAAATGGCCGGAACCCCGGAGCATGAATCAGAGGATATTTTTTGCGCACTTTTATTGCGATCAAAAAATCGAAGGAGTAATTGTGTTTACAGATTTTACGTCTTCATAATTTTTTTCCCACTATTTATACAAACAAGCACGAAATAGATTTTGCTGCTCAACGTGAAATAAATTTTGCCCTTTTGTGCAGTTTAGAATTTTCAGTTTTAGGCCTTTTCCTGTACGAATCATAATTAAAAAATTATATATATCAAATATACAGAATAAAAAAACATTTTTTGAAACTTTCACTATGATATAACAAATTTATAATAATTTTTGCTAAAAACAATTTTAATTCTAAAATGTGCGCGCGAAAACACCATGTTTTTTCAAAAAATAAAAAAAAACTGGTTTTAAAAATGTTCTGTTTTACAAAAAAAAACAAACACCCGTTGTAATGAATTAGTATCCATAACTTCATTTAAATTAGCAATACTATATACTTTTGTAAAAAATTATATCTATTAAATTAATTAAAATTTCGCTACTTTCTTGTTTATTTGAGTATTTTTTCATTCGTAGCATTTTAGTATATTATTTAAGGTAAGGTTTTTATTAAGGGTTTTTAAATCCCCAGATTCACTTATTTATTGCAATAATTTTTTGTTGCAATAAAAAATATACTATTTAAAAATCTGGCTTTTTTGTTACAATTATTAATTTTACAATATTATACTTTCTTCTTTATTAAAGTTAATAAATCTGTGTACACATTTAAACATCAATTTTTTAAAGTGTTAGGGTGTTATATTGTAAAATGTTAAAATGTTTTATTATATTAAATTTTCAGGTCTTATCATATGCAGAGTGAATTCAATATTTGGTGTTAGCATTAATAAAATACTTTTTCCCTGAATCCTTTTAGAGATAGCCAGATAGTTATCATGATTTACTGGCCAAATAATGGTTGTTGATTCCATTATAGTACAAGATGGTATATAGAACAATATGATAATAATATTAAGTAATTTGTGGCCTATACAACTTACAAACAAACAAACAAACAATATTGTTCTGTTCCAAATATATTATTTGTAAAAAACCAATTTTTTGTAGCGTCCAACTCAACAACTTGTGGACAGAAAAACGGATTTTCCAGAAGGCAATACGTGAAAAATGCATTACCGACCAAACCTAATGAATATCCTTGGGTAAATTTTAAATTTTAGCCAATGTTTGGTTTTTATAGCCAAGTTTTTGTGTAAACTAAAATTATACAAGTTTTTTAAGGTTAGATTTAGCTTTTGGCTGGGAACTTTTACCATACACCAAAACAGTGGTACTTGGTTTAAGTAATAGCGACTGTCTTTAAAGCTGACAATTAGACAAGGTCATATGAACCCAGTGAAACATTAGCAACGATAGGTTGTTAAAAAACAACTTTCAGTTGTATGGAACCTTGGAAACTTTTTGTGGTACAATGTGAAAATAGCCGGTAAAAAGGCAAATTATACCCCATAAAAATGTGACAATGAACCATGTGGAGCACTCTTAGTTTTTCATTTATATTTTTTTAAAATATTTTTATGGAATTTTAAATAATGGGTATTTAACACAAATAGAAACAGTTAATAGAATGTTAGCCATGAATTTTATAGAGTAAATTTTGTTTAAAATGATTGAGACTGAAGAAAAAACTTAGACTTAACCTTAAACGTTATATATCTCAAAAACGGTCCAATGGAGTTTATATTAGTGTGTAACTTGGACTTTTAGCTATCAGTTAAAGCTAAAAAAGTGATGTTTATTACTGACTCTATCAATACAACTGATATAATAAAAAACATTGGCCTCATAAAAAGCTACCCGACGAATACATAGTACATACACGTGACTATGAACGCTCAGGAAATACTCGGAAAGGTTTGTTCTAATAGACTACCAAAGAAAATTTTTATTAGCTAATGACAAAAGTTTTTGTAGTAGCGACTGTAGTAAATTTTTGTAAAAAAAGCGACTGTAGTAAAAACTATTTTTTAATAAAAATTTCATTTAATAAAAATTATTTTTTTGTAGTTTGAACTGATCGCCAAAAGTCTAAACTAGACATTGATATCAGCAAAGTACTAAACCAATGCGCTGGTTTCAGATAAAATGTTTTTAAGTTAAAGTTCGCCAAAGTACAATAATTTTGATATACTTTTGTTTTTGACATAGTATATCAAAATGTATATAGTTTTTTGGTGTATAATGAGGGAACAAGCTTTTATTGATTGTCAAACCGAAGCAACCAGAGCCAATGTGTATTGAGGGAAAATTGGGACACAATTTATTTAATTATTGTTTTCTTGGCCCAGAGCAAACAAGCTTGTTTTGAATTTAGTTTATTAATAATTATATAAATACGAAACACAAATACCCATAAATTAAGGTTTCGATTTATATTTTCTTTTTGTCTGTCATATTTTCAGCTTAAAGTTCAATGTGTTTTAATTTATAAAATTTCGTGAAATTATAATTCTAATGCTGCGTATGACATCAGCTGCTAAATGAAATGCCTTGTATGAAGCATTTTATTTCCTCTAGCACGTTCAGATATTTTTATTTAAATTATTTATAACGTAATAATGGATATAAGTCTGCAATAAAATTTATTGTTGGGGAATTTAATAGACTGCGTAATTACCAATGAATGAATCCTACGTAAGAAAATAAGTTGCATAAGTTTTGGTTGAAAAGTGGATTCGCAACTGTTAAACCGCATTTTGTTTTTTTTTTGTTAAAAAACCGCGCAAAAACTACTGAACGTTCTATTACCGAATTGAAAATGAGTCGCAACTACAAATCAGCTAAGCGCCAACCATGCTTATGCAAATTAAACCACATCGTATGCACACTATTTTTTAGGTGCGATTCGTCCATTGCGATTTCCAGGTGAGGGTGATCACTTCACAATGTATTGCGCAGCGATACTTGCATTGTTCGCTATAGGCACCTTGCACTGAAACGGAGTTTATACATGAAGTATGCAATATACATAAGTGTCACCATAATGGATAATTACCGTACCCCTACTTATCTTTTCGTAGTATGTAGATACTCCGATCGAAATTTCGCGCCCTTTCGGTCCGTTGCTCTGCATACTACGAAAAGATAAGTAGGAGTACGGTAATTATCCACTATGGTGACACTTATGTATATTGCATACTTCATGTATAAACTCCGTTTCAGTGCAAGGTGCCTATAATAAATGATAATTTAATTGATATATTGATTGATAGGTGGTCAGTATTCGGGATGCTCGGACCGGAGCTCATATTTGCGCTGGTGCTTTAATATCCGATCGGATGATTCTGACAGCCGCTCATTGTATGCAGACCAGATCCGGGTAAACAGTTTTTTCACATACGTTTATATGGGACCGGGTTTTTTTGTATAAAAGCGGTATTCAGTTAGCAGGGGTTTCAATCACGGAGGAGCGCATTAAAATGATTTTTTTACAAATTCAAATTTGTTGGACCTAGCCCTATTTGTGCAGCGAAAGTGAATAAAACTTTTTTCCGTAAAACTTTTTTAAAACTAAAAACCATTGCCGTTACTCTGAATTAAAGAGTCACAGTCAATACACAGTTAGGAGTATTTTTTTCATGACGGCTTTCACTCATTCTGTCATGGCAACGACGCAATGTTACAGTTAATCGATCTAAGAATTCCAGTTTGCACACGCATTTCTATCGGCACTTTTTGCTTTCAGCGGTCAATTTTTTCGAAATACGTATGTAATCTTTTAAATTCCAGTCTTGAAACAAAGGGCTAAAAATTTAAGCAAACAAATGCACATTTGAATATTTTCACAAAAAATAAATATGCTAGTGTTAGTTTGAGCAGTTTGACATTGTCTATTGAATAAATTCATAATCTTTTTTTTCGATTATCCCAACAAAAACGGCTTTCAAGCTAGTGTTAGTTTGAGCAGTTTGACATTGTATATTGAATAAATTCATATCTTTTTTTTATTATTCTAACAAAAACGGTTTTCATGCTGAGGCAGGTACAAGGCAGGTTGGAGGCAGAGCGAAGGCATAACAGAGGCAGTTACAAGGCAGAAAAAATGACTTGAAGGCAGGTAGAAAGCGAAGGCAAAAAATGTCTTGGACACAGGTAGAAGGCAGGGCGGAGGTGGTTGAAGGCAGCAAAATGTCTTGGAGGCTGGTGAAGGCAGGCAGGTAAACCTGCCTCTGAGGCAGTTAAGGGGCAGGTGTCCCTGCCTCCTATGTTAAAGCATATATACATGTGAGGAGTAGTGTTGTGATAACTAAGTAGTTAACCACTTGACTACTTAACTACCATGATTTTGGCTAACTACTTAACTACCTACTTTCTTTTGTAGTTAATACATGTAGTTAATGAAGTAGTTACAAAGTATGCAGAAAGTAGTTAGCGAAGTAGGCAGAAAGTAGTTAGAGAACTAAGCAGAATGTAGTTAGTAAAGTAAGCAGCTTTACATGAACAATCAATATCTGTGGGACGCATATATTAAGTAAACGTTAAAACTGTTTAAAATGGAATGTAACAGCGTGTCTGATTTTTTAATAAAAATCCATATTTGAAATATCAACAGTGACATTTTCAATAAAAACAATATCTGGATATTTAACTGTGACTTTATACACAAGGTGCTTTATTTTTTATGAACCAAGTTTATGAAAATGGAAAACGTAGTATTACTTTAAGTTAGCAACAAGACAAAAGTGCTACTTATTTTTTTATAACACGTTTCATTTTGTGCGAAATGTCATAAAATAAATTGTTGAAATCCATGGACCTACCTGGCATTATAAAAATTTTGGTCCGCGGACCCGCCGCGAAATCAAATTCGTTATAAAACCAATGATTTTTACCAAATTTTTTCAGAAACCGGAGATTAAACAACTATACTAAAACAATTTTGAATATTTTTGGTGAATTTTTCATCATTATTTAGAGCTATATTAATAGTAACTAACGTTTCTCAAAGTAAATTTTTTGGTTAATCAGAAAAAAAAACTGTGATGCTTAATAAAATCTAAAAAGACAACTAAAATTTTTCAAGTAGATGTTTTATTTCTATATTGTATTTCCAGTTTCAAAAATAATACTGAAAAATGCATTTAATTCAGAGGAACTTTGGTTTCGTGGTGGGACCGCCGACCCAATTTTTGTTATGCTTGGTAGGTCCATATATAAATAGACGTAATGTGTGTGTGTTTCTGTGTGTGTGTGTTCCCTAACTCCTTCCGAACCACCCAACGGATTAAGTTGAATGAGGTATGATTGGAAAGCTTATACCCCGGGGAATGTCGTAAAAGAGTTGAATTTTCAAAAAAAAAATTATGAACATTTTTAGACTGGGCAACGCATTTTCACCAAAGGGATGGATTTTGGAACTTAAAAAAATTTTAAAGACTCACAAATGGCTGAAACTTATTGGAAAGAGTAATTAGGTAATGTAAAGCCAGAATATCATGATTTTTGGAAAAATGAACGTGGACATCTTTATACTGGACAGCGTTTTTTCCATTAAAGAAGGGAATCACCTTGTTCACCAACCACAAAAAGGATTGCGCTAAATGAGATATCATTGCAAAGCTTACGGTCCGGAGAATGTCATAAAGAGGTTGAAATTTAGAAAAAAAATTTGCATGGACTTTTTAGCCTGGACAAAACATTTTCACAAAAACGGGAAACCTATGGATTTTTGAAAGTGAAAATTTTTTGTCTTTCAATTCACTTAAAATTATTAATAGGAGTAAGTATTATTGATAGGAGTAAGTAGGCAATTTAAAACCAAAATGTCATGTTTTTTTGTAAGATTAACATAGACATCTTAATGCTGGACAACGTTTTTTCACTAAAAAGGGCCACGAGCTTCCTCCCCAACCAAAAAAAGAATTGGGCTAAATGATATATCATTGCAAAGCTTACAGATCGGGGAATGTCATGAAGGATTTGAAATAAAAAAAATCCATGGACATTTATCAGGCTGGACAACGCATTTGCGCGAAACGGGGGCCCTATAGGCTTTGGAAGTTGAAAAGTTTTTTGTCGTTAAATTGGCTGAAACTTATTGGTTAGAGTATTTAGTCAATAAAAAGCCAGGATATTATGTTTTTTGGAAAGATGAATATGGATATCTTTTTACTGGTTTTACTGGACAACGCATTTTCACCAGGAGGGGCATGGACTCTTTTCCCCAACCGCAGAATAAATTAGGTTAAATGAGGTATCATTGCAAAGCTTACAATTTGGGGAATGTTATAAAGGGGGTAATAAAGTTTATAAAAAATATGAACAACAAAATAAGAACAACACATTTTCACAGGCGGGGGCCTTATAAATTTTAAAAGTTAATTTTTTTTCTATTGCTAATTGTTGCTATTGACGTTGCTATTTATTACCATTATATATTAGTAAATGGAAAGCCAACGTATCATTTTTTGTGGAAAAAACAACATGAACATTTTTACAATGGACAACGAATTTTTTTAAAAGTTGGAATGGACCTTCCTCCTAAACTACAAAAAGAATTTGCCTAAATGAGATATCATTAGCTCAGAGCTTACAGTTCAGAAAGTGTCGTAAGGGGGTGAAAATTAAAAAAGGTACATGGACATCTGTATGCTTGACAAACCATTTTTCCCAAATAGATGAAAGGGATCACCCTTGCTAACTACTAAACAAAGTGAGTTATATGAGATATCATTGCAAAGCTTACAATTCAGGGAATTATCATAAAAGGATTGAATATCGAAAAATTAGCAAATGAATCTGAAAAATACAGATATAATTATTTGTCAGCCGTATGGTTGACACGGCCTACTTGTAAATTATTAAAAGAGAAACTTTTATTGCTTTTTTTATTTAAAATAAAACAAAAATCTATTGCTTTTGTTTGTTTGTTTTATTTAATTTTGTTAATAATATGATGCATTTTTTTAAATTTTTTAATTAAGTTTTTATATTAAAAAAAAATTTTTTTTAATGTCTTAAAGGTGCAGTATACTAAATCATGGTGTATTTTTTTCGCGTTGTCTTTGGTATCAATCGATGCGTTAGGTTTTACTGAGTAAAAAATTGTATTACGAAAAAAAATAATTTTCAGCGGTTCTCGAGATATTAGCAAGAATATTGCTTGGTTATTTCGGATTTTTTTTTTGTTTTCTAACAAACACCTGCGTGGTGATGAATTTTGTGTGTTTTTTGCCTTCGTTTGATTTTGCAAACTCATTCTTTCTTGGAAAAATTCGTATGTTTTTAAGCCTTTTTTTATGCTAATTTTGCTATGAAAAGATGGAGAATTTTTAGTTGTACTAATTTCTGTGAGTTTTTTTATGATTTTACTGCAAAAAAAGGCTTTATTCGAAAAAAACAAATTTTAAAATTTTGAGTTTAGTTCAGTCGCGGCGACCCTCCTCGTGTTGTTTGTTTACAGGGGATGAGCGATAAAGAAAACAAACAACACGAGGAGGGTCGCCGCGACTGAACTAAACTCAAAATTTTCAAATTTGTTTTTTTTTCGAATAAAGCCTTTTTTTGCCATAAAATCATAAAAAAACTCACAGAAATTAGTACAACTAAAAATTCTCCATCTTTTCATAGTAAAATTAGCATAAAAAAAGGCTTAAAAACATACGAATTTTCCCAAGAAAGAATGCGTTTGCGAAATCATACGAAGGCAAAGAAACACACCAAATTCATCACCACGCAGGTGTTTGTTAGAAAACAAAAAAAAAATCCGCAATATTCTTGCTAATATCTCGAGAACCGCTAAATATTATTTTTTTTCGTAATACAACTTTTTACTCAGTAAAACCTAACGCATCGATTGATACCAAAGACCACGCGAAAAAAATACACCATGATATAAGCATCGATTTATACGCAAAGACCACGCGAATAAATACACCATGTATATAATAAATTCTATCAGGGTGAAATGGGCGGTGGTGTACCCTTGTTTTGAGAAAATATACTGCAAACACATGGAACACATGACGCACCATATATATTGGTCATAACCGCTGAATCCAAAATACCGCCCCGAGAGGGTTACGCCCAATTCACCGGATGATATTAGTATACCGCACCTTTAATCGTATTTTAATGTTTTATGTTTTAATATTATTTAATGTTTAATGTTTTAATATTATGATTTCAATATATATTTTAAAAAAAAGTTTTCGAAAAGAAACTGTTTGAAAGTCATCGTCTTCTTTTTTAAAATCCACTCCAAATGGGTTTTTAGAACCAAAAAATGAAACAAAGGTTGTGTCTGTGTGGGATATTTTTTGATTAACTTCATGGAACTTAATTACTCTCGGGTGAAAATCCTCATATGTTAATTAATCATTAAAAATCCAACCACAAAGATGAAGCAAAGGAAGTTTTCGCAACAAACAGGAAAAAAGTTCTGCTGTGAAAACCCAAAAAACTAATAATCGGAAGCAAACTACATTTGCAAGCCGTAATCCAATACCACCGTTATACAATAGTGCGGGTGAAAAATACACAAAAATTATATAAGCTTGCAAAATACGTCAGCTTGCCAAATACCTCTGCAAAACATAAGTTAACTTAACAATAAATTATTTTTTCTTTTTTATATCTTACTGAATTTTAACTATTATATTATCTGTTCAGCCATCCCCTAAGCATTCATAAATATAAAGAGCTGGCAAAAAACCATAAAAATATGGAATTAATTCATTATTAGGGAGTGAAAAAGTATTTTACGTTGAGAATTTAAATTTTTAGTTCTACTAAGACTTTAATATTTAGTTGAACTACTTACTACTTAAGTATGGAAAATCGCGATTTTCGGCATACGAGATCTCGTGAAATACAGTAATTTTTCACTAAAAAATTTATATGAGTGTTAAAAAGTCAGAAATATCACGATTATAAAGTGAACATTCATTATATTATTGTAAGTAATTGAATTAATTGGTATTGAAAATCAAATTGCAATAAAATTTTTTTAAAACCCTTAAAAATATTTACTGCACACTATTTATTAAAAAATACTTCCAATAGAGAGACACCGTTACCCTTTTTCACGTACGTAAAAATTAAATTGAATACTTTTGTATTTATGATCTAATATACAATTTTCCGTGAAAAATAAAGGTTAATTTTTTCAAAATTTCGGTGAAACTTCGATTTAATTTAATTTGGTAAAATTTAAAGGTCCAAATAGTATATTTCTATTGAAATTTATAATTTTTGGAAAGCCATAATATCTTTTGTATTTTTTAACGCATAAATAGTTTTGTCGTGCGTCGTGCGTTTTGTCGATTTTTTTCAGAGGGTTTGCTTATAAATCGCTTTTAGTGCTCATCATACCATGGTAGCAGTGGCATAGTCGGTTAGCGCGTCGTCAAATTTTTGAAAGGTCCCGAGATTGATTCCCACATAAAACATGTTTGGCCACAAATTTTTTTTGATTTTAATGTTTTTTCTATTTTTTTTATAATTTTAAAAATTTATTTCACATAAATTCAAAAAATATGATTATTGTAAACAGGATTTGTTGCCTGCTTTTTGCCAATTAGTCAAATTTTCGTCATTTGAATATCTTAAAATATTATGATACTCTATAAGTATAAAAATTCAAAGATAAATTGTGTGTAAATAAAAATGGGTAATTTTTGCTCTTTATTGCAATTGTTTACTGAACGCCCTGCAATAAAAACTGTCCGGAGAGACCTTAACTACCTAGTTCGAAAATTTCAAGTAGTTAGCTACCTACTTGTAATTTTATTTACCTACTTAACTACCTACTTATAATTTTAAAAGTGGTTAACTACCTACTTAACTACCTACTTCGATTTTCGGTTAACTATCACAATACTAGTGAGGATGCAGATAGGAAACTGATAAATATACCTAGGAAAGAGATAGGTCAGCGGTAGATCGCAGTTAAAAGGCAGGTAGGAAAGGATTAGACAAGTAGATTTTGAATGAAAGTGGGTAGAGAGCTGCAAAATTTACGATGGAGGCAGGTTATTTTTAAATTAAAATCTGTCTTAAACTACGAAGCACCCAGTCCTTGCCGGGTTATTTTTTATACGGTGTAAGTTGTGTATAACTATTATTTTATTATTTTTTCTTATAGGACCAAACGACAAGCCTCAACACTTTTCGCAGCTGTCGGTGTTCACTATTTAAAATCCAGTTTGGGTGCTAAAGAGTCTCATATTCCGCTGAAAGCCCTGCATTTCCATCCTTTGTACAAATCTCCAACTGTACGGTGCGATTAAAAATTTCCTTGTAGGGTAACTGATTTAAATTCGGCCTGCCTTAATTTCGGCCACCGGTTGTTATTTTTGCAACGCGAAAAATTATAGAATGAACTGCTTATGTTTGGATAGATCCTCATGTCATCTATTTAACCATATGCAGTTCATTTCATAACTTTGTGTATGACAAAAATAACAGCCGGTGGCCGAAATTATGGCTGGCCGAATTTAAGTCAGTTACCTACTACGACACAAAGAGTCAGAATGGGTATAATTCAACGCGAT
Organism: Microlaimidae sp. YZB2_3; assembly: GCA_030248175.1. Taxonomy (NCBI): domain Eukaryota; kingdom Metazoa; phylum Nematoda; class Chromadorea; order Desmodorida; family Microlaimidae; species Microlaimidae sp. YZB2_3. The sequence continues at coordinate 27,418 of JASAMX010005942.1, forward strand.
TTCAACTTATGGCGTTTATATCATTTGTTTTTAAAAATTAAAAAAAACCGTCACAGTTTATTTAATATAATTTTTTACACGGTAATTGCGTATGAATTTTTAACTAAATGCTTCCGGTTTGTCAACGAAAAACATTATACACAGTAAACAAAATAAAAAATTATTCCGTTGGTTAAAAACTTTTTTTGTATAATACGAAAGACTTGTTGCATGGTGGTAAAAAAAATCCCAACAGTAACAAAAGAATGCTCCAGATTTTGTCTACACATTACTTTTATGACGCCCGTAGTCACCCGCGCTATTTGTTTTATCCCGCGCATATTTGTTTTATCCATATTCGCGCATGCACTTGTATCTCTATTTTCTTAGGAAAAATAGTACATGGGCAACCCTATATGCTAAAAATAATATGTTCTCCTTCTACCAAAACATTCTGTGAGCAGTATGCTAAACCAATATCGCTAGTTATTGGTTTATTTAGAGCTAACCATGCGCAGGTGTCAAAAATTCTATTTTCAAATGCTGTTAAGCTTTGGTTCAGGGTAATTCAATCATTTTCGACCACTTTAAAAATATAATTATAGTCTCAATTATTTTTTGTAAATTCCATAAAGCCATGTTCAGCTGTAATTTTAAACAAACTTTTATTTACTTTAATTATAATGAAATGTTGGGCAATTTCCTCGTAATTTCCTCAATCATTATAATTATCATGAATACTCCTCAGAAATCAGTTAAATTTTATTTACTTTATTTGAACCATTTTTAAAAATTTATAAAAAAACACAAAAAATGTAAGTCAACTACCCTAACTTTTTTGCTTTGTGTACGGGCTGATCATCTAAATGCACCAAGATTTTATCTATAATAATATTCTTTGTTTTGGTTTCCCAATCCAGCCCAAATACCAGTTCAAAAATATTAGTAAAGCTTGAAAGAAGAACTGCGACTATTTTCAAGACTGTTGCAGAATATCATTCACTTGTTTAAACCCTATGACTGATAAATGACATTTCTATGTTTCAAACCAGGCATTATCAAAACCCATGAATAAAACCAAAATTCATATAAACAAATTGATACTAGAAATGATGAAAAATATTAATCAAAGGGTCATCCTATTTGAGTGCATTTTAAAATTTTTTAGTTGTGTCCTGCATTATGCGAAAAATTAATAAATATAAATAAGAATTGTTTCTGTGATATATTTTAGAGCTTGGTCTTATGATGCTTGTATAGCAGAGCTTCAAACAGCCCACAAACACGGAGACTCCGGTCGACCAGTTTGCCTGCCAACTACCGATGAAGGCCCCTCTCCTAATGAACCCTGTATGGTCGTCGGGTGGGGAAAAACAGAAGGTAATACTCCTTCACACAGTAAAAGTACATAGTATACTATTCAATAATAATAGTACTGTAGTACAACAGTATACAGCACAACAATACACAGTACAACAGTACACAGTACAACAGTAAACAGTACAACAGTACAGTACTGGATCCTCAGATAAAAAAAGGAAAGTACCTAGCGAATAAATTCATCAAGTATGATTGCAGGAATAATTCTACTGCTACAGCGTTTACTTTTAAAAGAATAAGATTAAAAAATGTATTTTTTTTCTAAAAAGTAAAAATCACGACTTACGCATTTCAGTCTAAATATTTAATATTGAATTTGTATTCATACAAATTTAGACGCCATTTTCGCAGGTACATGTCATCTCTTTGCTCATTTGAACCAGGAATTTCAAAATAAAACACTATTGCTTGTCTCTTTTTCATATATAAATTATTATTTTATTATTATTTAACTTTTTTCTAATTAATTAGTTCATTTTTTTAGTTTTCTTAATTTTGACAGCGATGAAAATTTAATTAAAATTACTGACTTAAATTCGGCTAGCCTCAGTTTCGGCCACCGGTGGTTATTTAGCTATGCGTAAAATTGTAAAAGGAACTGCGTATGACTAGATAGGTCATCATGTCATCTATCTAGCCATGCTTAGTTTATTTCATAGCTTCGCGCACGGCAAAATAACAGCCGGTAGCCGAAATTTCGGCCGTTTGAATTTAAGTCAGTTACCTCAAAATATGTACAATTTTATAGACGCAGCTTATTCCAATGAACTGATGCACGCCACCATTCCTATAATTGACAGAAGCTTTTGCAACGCCAGAGAGTTTTGGTCCAATTACGTGGACAGAACTATGTTTTGCGCTGGAAACTTCAGGGATGACCAGCATACCTGTCAAGTAATACACAATCATTGTAAACCACAACAAAAATGGTCATTTCTAATATGTTTTTACTTTGTAATTTTACTGTTTTATAAAAATTTCTGTAGTTGAATGGTGCAATGTTTGCCAAAACTACTTGATTTTTTTCTAACGATTAAAGGCTCAAAAAAAATTAAGAAAAACAAAAGACGGGATTTTTTTGAGCTTCTAATTTTATACCAAAACATTTAGCTTCAATCTTTAATTTCAGGGGTGATCAGCATAACTTGCACATCAAATGAAAATTGCACATCAATTCAATTTAATTAATTATTAAGTAAATTGTTTAATTAAGTAGGCAGGTTAAGTAACCCTCACGAATGTAATTGTCAATAATCACATTTGCACATAAAACTTGTGTTAATAATCTTTCGCAGCTAAATTCCCAAATTTACTGAATTATTACATAATTTTAAATTATGCTGCTAATCACCTCACTTTTGTATCTACTTTTATTGGTGCCAGTTGCACTGTGTTTTTAATCCTAAAACTGGGTTAAGGCAAAAAGCCTTGTTTTTGTGTTTAAAAACTTAGTCATTCTTTTCTTGCAAACTTACAGTTTTCCTAAATACTATTTGCTCACTGCAACGCGGGTAGTTACCATAGTAAAATTCATTAATAAAATCTCTTTTGTGTAAAGTACGTAAACAATCAAGCATAATCAACCTCTCGCCCCACTCTAAATTCATACACAAGTCTTGTAAACATTATTTACACAAACGCATAACATTGTGAATTCAGAATCCTGTGCAACACAAACCAAGTATGGCTAAGTCCAATTTAAACCACAACCTGCTTATCTATTTTCGTCTCTAGTAATTTTTCTGTTAGTTAAGTTCTCCCCTCCCCAAGTTGTGTTCTTGTACCGACCTAACGGTTGGGGGGTAATCCCCCACTTAGTAAATAAACTGGATTGTACCATCGTCCCTACCGAGGCCACGCCTCCTAGAGATAGCATTTTTCTATAACACGTGTATTTTCAGTAAGAAGTACAGAAGTGCCTTGTGTAACAAGGGACAGGCTCTATAATACCGGCTAGACCCCTGTTTGGCCGTTACAATAAACTTGAACATTTTCTTAACCGCCATCTTTTAAAAATTTCTTGCCTTGACCAATTAAATGTGAGCGCTGCAAAATTTCTGCTGGCAAAAGAACTAAATTTCTTTAATCTTAAAATTACAAAGGAAGTAGGGAAATTTACAAAAAAAGAATGAACTTTTACAAAGAAATCGAATGTTCATAGCTTTTATGAAGCAGCGCCCAGGGGATGTTTTATAGAACCTATATTATGTTTTATGGATGTTGACAAAATGTTTTCAAAAACCATTTGATTTTTGGCAACAATAAAAGGCTTTTAAAAACTTTTTTAGATAATTAGAAACAATAAAGGACGACTTTTTTGAGCTTCTTTTTTGCACCAAAACAAATAGCTTCCAGTTTACTTAAATAGTGGTTTTTAAGTTAAAAAAAATGTAAATGTCATGCATTTTTCAAATAAAATTAATCCAAACTCAAGCAATGTAAACTTTTACAACAAAAGCAAACGGACATCTATCGTGACATTCAAAACAAGATTTTTAACATTTCGGAATTTTTAGATCGTGTCATATGTATAAATGAAACCAGTTTTTCTATAGTTTGATCAGTTATTGATAAGTAATTCAATGTGGCAGTTATCATTCAATTACTAACGTGATTTTGTGTAATTTCAAGAAATTTGGAAAAAATCTTTTAAAAAATTTTATAACATATAAGAACCTTGCTCTAAGGTTTTTTTATGTACCTAAAGTATAGGAGGAAGGCTTAGATGTCCAGAAAGGCCAAATATATTCCAGTTATTGTAAAAAAAGTAAAACAAATTGGTATTTTCAGGTTTTGGTCTAAAAATGGGGATACAAGTGTGTGAACAAATAATCCAAGGTCCAAATAATTCAGCGCGTCTTGGATTAAGGCTAATTCATACTTATGACAAAACGTCCTTTGGACAAATAAAGCATAAAAACTTCCTTTGGATTTTGTCTAAAGGACAAAGTCCAAAGGACAAAATCCAAAGGACAACATGTTCATGCTTTTTGTCCTTTATATTTTCATTTTGTTTCCCTTTGAATTTGTCCTTTGGACTTTGTCCAAAGGACAAATTCCAAGTAGCATTCATACTTCGTCAAAAGGAAAAAGTCCAAAGGACGTTTTGGCTTTAAGCCTTTATTTTAACCAAGTTTTCTTGTTAATAACTCATAAGCCGATGGGAAATAATTTTTAATGCTATACTTTTTTTTCGTAGTGTGATCTAAAACCTTGATTAGTATTAAACCAAAACAAAAATACACTACAAATTTGAATACTGCAATTACAGTTTTAAAACACAATTACATGCCGCTGTTTATTAATTTATGTATTTGTTTTATTAGAATATACGAGATATTTATTTTTAGAAAAAAATTGTTAAAAATATACTAACATTCATTTGAAAGAAAACAATTTATATATCTCAAAAAACATATAAAACACTTAAAACACATTTATAAGCAAAACAAACATTTTTTTTTGTTCATCACGCACGAAAATTTGTTGGGAATAGAAGTTTTAGGAACTTTTTGTTTGTTTTAGCAAATTTTTGTTTCATTACAATAAACGCCAACGATAGGCGGAACAATTTTGTTGGATTTATAATTAACTTCATCAAAGGCGAGCTGAATATCACGAGGGGAGTCACTTTAGCCCGGGATATTTTGACCGGGGGGTCACTCTAGCCCGGGGAGTCAAAATATCCTATAACACCGCTCTAAAATTTTCTAAAAAAATTTACCGGCTTAATAACGTTATTCAAAAAAACAAAAAGAAACAATTTCTAAAAGCGAATCCATAAAAACTAAATTGAAGAAAAAGGTAAAATTCATCATTGAGTAACCTCCGGTGGTTAATCGATGAATCTCAGGTAAGAGATAATTAGCATACAGTGTCATTTAATTTGCATAAGCATGGGTTGTATACAGCTGATTGCTCGTTCACTAATAATACGTTCAGTATTTTAGCGCGGTTTTTCAAACAAATAATTCAACCGTGGGCCCGACAGATGCTAATGCAAATTAAACGATACCCTATGATAAATATTTTTTACGTGAGTTTCGTTAATTTGATTCCCGAGGGTTCGTATTTCCCCAGCAGTAAATTAAACCTCTCGGCAAAAATGAATTAATCCCACACAAGTATAAATTTGATCATTCTCGGGGGTTAAATGCGTTCCCTAGAGGATTAATTTTGTGTCGAAGCAAAAATTAAAAAAAATAATAAATTTTTAACATAGTGAAACATTCTTCGTTATCTATTCTTGTTTTTAGGGAGACTCGGGTGGACCGATAGTGTGTGAACGCGGGGACAATATTTTCACTCTTTTCGGAGTGGTGAGTTGGGGCCCGATGTTATGCGGGGATAAGCCCAGCGTTTTTACCAATATCGCCCTGCCCAGTATCAGACGTTGGATCGAACGCGTGCTGAAAAATGCGGGTAAAGTAAATATCTATTAGTGAAGTCAACCCGTTTTGATATTTCAAAGATAATTTCAAGATAATTCAAGGATATTTCAAATAACTCCATGGGCTGGTTCACATCGGAGTGACAAGTGTGAAGTGATAATTGACTACGCGTGTCGTGCGCCTTTAAACCGTTACACTATAACTGGTCGCTGCAGTGTGAACGCGTTGTCACTTTTCACTTATCACTTGTCATTCCGGTGTAAATCAGGGCTATCTAATTTTTTTGGTGTAAATACGTATCCAAACAGGCTAAACATTTGTTTACTTTACCCAACCCACATTCGTGAAGCGAAGGTTTTACCTAGGTATGGCCTAATATTAAGTATGACGATAGTAAGTAATTCTACGTGCGGAAGACAAATTACCTCATGTAACAAAAAAAAAAATCTCAGCGCACGTATTATGCCGCAAACATTTTTTACAAAAAACAATTTTTGCACAAAAACATTTGAAAGGGTAAACTTTAATAAAAAAATAAATACAATATGAAATAAACTTAATAATAATTCATGAACCCCTTAATAAAACGTACTTTTGTCCCAATTTGTCTCCTAAGCTTTATTGTGAGAGAATGTAAAATGTAAAATGTTTTTATCGGTAAAATGTAGGAGGCATATTTAAAGGAGATGTACGTTTTACTAATGGGTTCATAAATTATTATTCCGTTTATTCTTTTGTGCATTATATTTTTCTTATACAGTTTACCTTTTCAAATTTTTCTGCGCAAAAATTTTTTCTCGTTAGAAATTTTTGGGTATTGTTTGGTGTCCATTTTTATTCAGCTTCCTTTTTACTAATATCATAATGCAAAATATTCTTCCAGACCTTTCTGTACATTTAACTTATCTTTTTTTATAATTGTCAAAAACCTTTAAATATATTATATTCAATAGATTTTTCATTTTTAACCGAATTTTTTTCATATTTGCTTTTTTCTTCCAAGTTTCTTAGACTTTTTTTGTTTGTTTTGTGTATTCTTAATTCTTAACTTATCTATTCAAATTAATTTTTAGGTGAAACGGCCAGAGGGCCACCCCCAGCTACTGTCGATATTCAATCACCGCAGAGCAGAGCCCTGCCGACGCCTCCCTGCGACGCCAGTAAGGTTTATAAATTGCGTTTACAAGAAGAGGGCGTGGCAGTTGGGAGAGGTAGTCTACGCGCTACGCCAGTATTTAAAAACGCCAAAAAATAATAAGCTTAACTGTAAACATTTTGATAGAAAAAAATTGTCACAAATTTTTGTAAAGCTTTTTAAGTTTGTTACAATTTTTGTATAATTATAAAAAAATTGTCACAAACTTAAAAATATTTTGGCCTAAAAATACAGCAACTACATATAAACTTTTTAACTGGAGTGTTTTTATATGTTTGTAGGGTGGCAAAGTAGAAATTTCACGGCCGTTAAACATTGCTGTGCCCTTGATTTTGTTCACTAGCCATTGTTCGTTTATAAAATTTTTTTAATTTTTTAAAATGTTTTTTTAAATAGTCTTTCAACTTTGTTCAAAGCGATTGATAATTATTACGTGTACGGTCTCAAATCCAAATGTTGTGTTGTTGTTGGACTAAGAAATTATGCTTACAGCAATTTTTGACAGTCGCAAAATTTACACTTTTCAACTGCAGTGTTTTACAGAAAGTCGCAGTCGAAAAATCTGTAGAGTGGAAAAATAGCAATTTCACGGCTGTTAAACATTGCTGTGCTCATGCTTTGTTCCCTTGCCATTCCATTTGTTTAAAAAATGTTTTTCTCTAATTTTTTAGCCCTGTTTGAAGCAATCGATAATTATTACGTGTATGGTGCCAGTCCCGACGATCACGTGCTTCACAACATGGACGAGGAGCAATGCGTTCGCGCCTGCTGTCAAAGAGGGCAGGTACACTGCAAAAGCGTTCTCTACTACCCCACCTACCAAGTGTGCGCATTAAGGTGAGAGACAATTTTAGACTATCCATGAAAAATGCGCTATGATTATGCGCTAAGGTTAGAAAATTATAGATAAACCCCAGAGGCGATTGCACTAAACGTGTGCTGACTAGGTGCTATCTTAGCACGTTGTTTAAAACTCTTGTTAAGGTTTTAATTTTTGGGGTTTTTTTTTCAAAAAATCTAACAGAACTTTTTGTTTACATGGCACAAACTGATATTTTTTTAATTTTATACATACTTGTTGTATATAAAAACTATTAAAGCAATAACCCCTAATAGTTATGGGTTAACAAAACTCCTAACTACGGTTTAAGGCTTTATTAAATTTTATTTCAAACAAACATGCATAAAACTCTTTATATATTAATTTATCCTATCTAAAAAAAGAGTCTCATAAGTTTTCTCAAGAAAAAATTCAGAAATTAAAACATTAACAAAAGTTTTAAACAACATGCTTAGATAGCACCTAAAGGTAAGCCCAACGTGGCTATAACAGTTGTTCGTTGGATTAAAAAAATGGCCCTCATTAAGTTTCCTGTTAAATCACGAGAATCTGACGTCACTTTATCAGCCAATTAGATTCGATTTAATATGAAATTATATCAAATTTGATTGGCTGATAAAGTGACGTCAGATTCTTGTGATTTGAGTGGTTACTTAAAGGGGGGTATTTTTTAATCCCACCAACCACCCCTGCGCGCCGGCCTCCCCCTTCAGCCGCGCCTCTGGGCCGCCCGCGCGCCAAGTAGACACAAGAGAACAATCTTATAAAACAAGATATGCACCACATAGAATTTTTTTTTTTTTATTGGTTACTACGGCGCTTTATAGTCAAACCACCCCCCACCCCTCTCCTCGCCCCCCCCTACCTAATCAACTCAAATCAATTTACAAATAAAAAATAATTACACAAAAAAAAAAAAAAAAAATAAAAAAATAAAGGGACCCTTAACTTCCGCGCCCCCCTTCGGCTCGCCAACTGGCGTTGGTATAAAAATAGTCCTATAACACAAAAAAAAAAGAACACGCAAAAAGATTTTTTTAAAAAATCTTATTTCTTGCAAATTCTTTATTTCTTTTTCTCACAATATACATTCACACAGAAAATAATTTTTTTTTTGCTTCCTATTCTTTCTCTTTGTACTGAACAAAACAAATGAAATAGATCAAACCATAAACAAAATCTACTTTTTAGCAAAATTCTATATTTTTCAATTTTATGTTTCTGCTCCAAACCAATTTCGCATTGCTTGACCTAACCCTTCCCACTCTAATTGTGCAACCACCTACCAATGTCAAAACATAAACCTTTCTGCTCTTCCTCAAAATCAGTTTCTCCGCCACCTAAAAATTTCTCCTCTCCTCCCTAGCTTACAAAAAAAAACAAAAAACAAAACAACAAAAAATAAAAAAAAAAACAAAACTTTAAATCATGCGACAAAAAAAAAAAAAAAAAAATTAAATATAGAAACAAAGTTTTTGTATAGCTAGCTGAACATAACTTAAGTGACAGAAAAACTTGTTAAAACTTATAATGACAAAAAATGCAAAACGAAAACAGAATTACGATAAAATTACGTGTTTCTGTGCTACCCCGGACACGTAATGTACAAATAAGCAAAATAGTTGCACTTCCTCAGCGGGGTCTATTTTACTTATTTTACAACTATAATAAGCCCTGTATTGCTAAGTATTTGATTAAAATTTTTTATAAAATAAAATTAATATGTATTATATTATTATAAAGCTTAATTAGAAAGCCTTAATATATAAAATTTTATTTTTTTAAAAAATTTTTTTTAAAAATTATAACATAACTATTAGCTTATTATAGCACATGCAATTAATTAAATAATAACTTGTTAAAAAATGTTTTTTTAAATAAAATTTTAGATTATTAGCAATATTTTTTGAAATATTAATACCTGTGCACCATTCAAATCGTCATGTGTTCTTTTTCTCGATTCCTTAGTATTGGATGCAATATTATGCTCCTCCATTCCATTGTTCGAAATATTAGCCATTTTTAAAGTTTTTTTTTTTATAAGAACAATGAAATATATAAATAACAAATTTAAAATTTTTTTCTAATATTATATTATAACAATAAAAACAACAACGTACATGCACGTGCAAATTATTAAGTGAGAAGTTACATAAAGAAAATTAGAAAATGCATATTTTTTGTGTTGGATTATTGATTTTTATTTGTACACGTATTTCTAGATCCATTAGGTCCTTACACTGTCTTATCTACAGTATGTTATCTTTATGTAAATTTAAAATATATAATAAAATAAAACTTTTTTATAAAAAATAATTAAAAATTAATTCAATTCTTAACAAAATTAGTATAGTTAGATAATTTTTTTATGTACATTTGTTATCTGGCATAACTAAATAGAATTAGTTACTATTACTAAATATGAAAATTATAGCCATTAATTTAAAATAACAAATTATAATAAAATTACAGCAACCAGGAGAAGAAATGCTAATACTGGGAAGACTACCCAGTTTAGCATATTTCTCCAGGCCAAGTAACTAGTTTCGTGGTAAACACGAAAACTAGGTTAGTGCAACCAGCTATGCTGAAGCATATCTGGATAAAAAGATACAAACAGGAACATGATATTTTAATTTTTTGTGTTTGAAATGTCAAAAATTATTTCTGATTTTTTTAAAATACCGATTTTTGCTAATAATGGTTTGTAATTACAATAAAACTTATAAATCATTACCTGAAGTTCTTTAGAATTATATTTTAATTTGATAAACTGTAAATATAATTCATGTATTTTTAAAAGAAAATTATTTTTATTAGTACATATACGTGCAATTCTAATAAGTTGTGAATAAAAAACATTAGTTCCTAGTTTATTACAAACATTACTATCTTTATGTATAAATCTTATTACTTTAAATTTGTAAGCATCTGCTTTGTTATATAGTGTTATTAGTCTATTACTATTTCCTGTATTTATGGTTAAATCTAAGTAGTCGCATTTATTATCTAAATTGTTTGTTTTTGTAAGTGGTAGCGATGGTGGGTAAATTTTCTTACAGATATTAAGAAATTTAGGACAATTAAAACTGGCAAGATCGTCTACGTATCTAACTGTGTTTTTAGTAATAATTCTATGACGTGGATTATTTTTTAAGTATTCAAATTCCATAAATGATAAAGTTAAGTCCGCAATTTGTGGTGATGCATTTCCTCCCATAGGAATTCCTGATATTTGTCTAAAAGTACATTCAGCAAACTTAACATATGTATTTTCTATAATGAATTTAATAAGTTTTTTGATTTCTAATTTATCGTAACTAACATATTTTTTATTATTATAAAACCTGGAATCCGTGTAGAAACATTTTTTATATCCTACAGCTATAAATGATTTATTGGCATTATTAAAAAGTAAATCCGTTAATTTAAACATACATTCCAAAACTGTATTAAATGAAAGATTTGTATATAACGTACTAAAATCTGCACTTACAATATGATTTATATTGGCTAAATTTTCAATTTTGTTTATAGCTTGTAAGCTATTATTAATAGCCCAATTAGTCACACCCAATTTATCAATTAAGGAATTACAGTAATTTTTAAAATGTTCTTGAAAAAACTTTAAAACTTTTCCTAGTCTGATTGATATTAATTTAGTGCTAGATTTATTGGCTCCCGCTATGAATCTAAATTTTATTGGCTCTTTATGTAATTTAACAATGGCAAATAGCATTGGCAAAATTTGATTATCTTGTGAAATGGGTATATCGAATTCGTTAGCCATTTCATTATGAACTTTAATAATGTTTTGGGAATCTTTTACAGTGATTGGTTTATATACATGATTACCTTTAATTTGCCACTTACCATTATTATAAGTTACACCTAGTTCCTCACAAAATATTTCTGCATAATATTTTTTACAAATTATTGAAAAATTGTTAGTAGCTTTATCTACGGATGAGATTATAAATTTTTTATGAATATTTAAACATCTACTTTGAAGTTCATTATCCGAAATAAAGACTTTATCCTGATAATTTATAAATGGATTTGTTAACCAGTATTTAATTCGATTATTAATAATTACGTGTGTACGTGTTACAAACTCTTCAAATCTATTTAAAGAAACTCCATATTTTTTGCTTAATTTTAACACTAAGTTATGTACGCATTGTTTTGCAGATTCAAAAACTTCTTTAAAATTAATATTTTTTGGCAACCTAAATTTAGTACCATATTTCATTATATTTCTAATTTTAGTATCATCGATTATTTCAATATTACCAGTAACAATGTGTTTAAGATTAGTATCATAAAACTTAGATTTAGAACAAGTACAATTACTACAGATTATTTCCCTTAATTTGTCAAGACTTAGTTTTTCTAGAAATTTTTTATGATTGCATAATATACTAGAAATTGGTTTATCATATTTATATGTTACTTTAAATTTTTTATCTCGATCAATATTAATAGGAAGTAATTTTATTAACGACTTGTCATTGAAAATATTTTCGAATTTAATTAGACTTAGGCCTTTGTTGCAATAATTTGTTGAAATATAAATAACATTATTGTTAGACTGATTACTATTATTGTTTACATTTTTAAACCTAAAGGCTGCCATAGCTTTAATAGCTAGACTATTATTGGGAGGTATTAAAAAATTAATTTTGTTAACTAAAGCTTTAAGATTTTTGAGAGAAATATTTACCAATTTACAGTATATTATTTTTATATCTAGTTTTGGATCAGTAAATAAGTTAAAAAGATCTTCTATTAAATTTTGATTAATTTTATTATTAGTTCTATGCTTATTACGATTTTTATTATGTGATACTTGTGAAGGAAATTTTATAGTAAAATATGGATGAGTTTTATAATTTCGGGGATCCTTATTTGACGAAATATTGCCGTAACTTTTTATTTTATCATTGAGGCCAAACGGATATGCGGAAACAAGGGCTCTTATCCAAAAATCTTCCCGATCAATTAAATCTTTTTTATTACCATGATATATTTTTTCTAAAATTGTTACTTTCATATCTTCCGAAGAGTGGTTATATTGATTAAAATGTTTGACTAGATATGTATCTTTGTTACCCTTTTTAACGTCTCTACGATGTTCATTAAAGCGATTTTTTAAGGAACGAGCAGTCTCACCTACATATTGCATACCACATTTATCACAAGAAATAGCATAAATTATGTTAGTTGTATTACACGTTAGATTTTCAGTAATATTAGGTTTAATTTTCTTATTAGTAGTATAGCTGGTAATAACATTTTTTGTATTAATGTATGCACAGGTAATACATTTTTTTGAATTACACTTTATGGTTTTTATATCATTATTTTTGTCATTTTTAAACACGATAAAATTATTTATATTAAGAGTGTCTACCATAAATATTTTATCCTTGTTTAAAGAAATATTAGGATTAGTTATTAACACTGGAACATCGCTGCTTTGAGAACTAGCCGTACTACCCTGCACCGAAGTAGCACAAGCTTGCCAGTTAGAAGCCTTACCACACAATACAGTGCCTAACTTGGCATGCACACTGATGGTGGGATCCCCGGACTTGTATACGCCCCTTTGCCGGGTACCAGGGCTATTTTTTTGACTATTAACCATAATTTTTTAAAGAATTATTTGGTGAACCCAGCATAAATTAGGGTATTAAAAGGCAAAAATGTTTTGTAAAAATAAGCATTGGACCCCCGGGAACACCGCCAAGACACTTTATTGTGTTCCCAAAGGCAAAAGCTATAGATAGAATAAAAAATATAACTATTGTAAGTGCATTTATTAAAAACAAAAACTTAATTGCACTAGCTAAAATTATATTTTAGTAGTTAGGACTAGTTTGGGTGCAGATTGACTAAAATATGTAGGGAATAATAAGCAGGTATTTATTTTGATAGAAGAATAAAAGCGTGTTCCATTTTTTGTAAGGATTTATTTTATTTAACAGCTGTGATTTTAAATAAAATATTAAGTAAAACGTAAAATGTTTTATAAAAAAAGTAACGTATTTTATTAAGTTCTAACTTATGCAACTTTTAGTTAATAAACAAACAACAACAAATACTTAATACCAAAAGTTTTAATAATCTAACGATAACTAACCCAGTATTATGTACGAAGTTTCAGTTTAATTTACCATTTACAAAATAACAACAAATTTTTTAATTTCAACGAGTGTAAATTTTTTCGTTGATAACAAAACAACAACAAAAAAAAGGGAAGCAATTGCTAAACATAAACTTAAAATCTTAACAACCTAATTGGTAATGGTACAAACGAATAATAAAAAATTTTAGTTTCTATTTATAGGTCGATAACCACTGCTTAAATTGTTTTGACTATTATTACCTTGTGTGCTACTAGTGGATGGTTGATTGTTATTTGCCGAAGTTTTTTGTGTGTTGTTAATCGACATATATTTAGAAACAAGCATTTCTGTGTTTTTATCTGACCAATTTTTCGTAAGATATGTCTCACCGTCAACTTTAATACGTTCAAAATTATAATGGCTGATCTTAGCTTCTGGACAAATTTTTTTAAGGTTTTCTACTAAAATTCTTGTTTGGTAGTTGCTTTTACCTTGTAAGCTGGTGTAGTCGTCTCTTACTCCTATGGGTATATTATTCGGTGCATAGTTTTTTAAAGATTGTCTTTTAGATTTAATAAGCTTGACGTGTTCCATAGAAGAAAATTGTGAAATAATGCAATTGTTTCCAATCCAGTGGACATTTTTTAGACTTTCCACTATTTTTCCTGCTTTATCAGTTCCAATGTCTAATCCATCGGTAATCGTAAAAACCCTCGAAGGCTGACGAAGTCTGTTCCAATTCTTTCCTTACTATAGCCAAAGAAACGAAGATTGTATTTTCTACCGTAACTTTCTTGCTTTTCCGCTCGAGACTCCAAATCCGTAACTCGATCTTTCAATTCATTGAATTCAGCACGAGTTACAGTCGGTTCTGTAGTTGTTTTTGCACGTTTGTTTTGTTCCTAATACATAATGTTATAAACTTTGTATTAGTTTATAATTTATGTTAAAATTAATTAATTTAGTTATTTATATTAATTATAATGTTATTAAATAATTTATAATTAAAATATTTAAATAATATTATTTATATAACGCCTATTAAAAAAAATTTTTTTTTTATATAATAAAAGTAAAAAGTTTTATATTTTTTAAAAATATAAATTATTTAAATAAATATGAAAATTATCTTAGTAAAATTTATGGCTGCGCATGAACTTAAACCTTGGAGATTAGTATAGTAAACCGTGGGCCTAACGACTGCACTACTAACCCTGTGGAATATTTGCGTTAAAAACCTATTAAAAGCCATATAATATAGTATGGAGATTTTGTTTCTTAAAACCGTATTATTAAAAGGCAATAAATAATATTTGTATATAAAATTTTTTAAAGATTATGTTTTTTTATATTAGGACAGCAATGTTAAAAGTTTACATAAAATGATTATAATTGCTTAGGATTACATTTAATTAAAAAAAGGGATTATATTAGTAAAACAATGTACGAACATATAAACAAAAGAAACGCGAAAAACATATAAAATTTTTAAAAAAAAGGAAAATTATAATTATATTTACCATGCAATGTATATATTAAATCTATAAATGTTTAAACTATAATTGGCATGTTTGTTATTCTATTAAAAAATTTTTTTTATAAAATTACACTATAGTAATGTTAAAACTTTAGCTTTAATTTACATAAAATAATAAAGATATAAGAACACCTAATTTAAAAACTATGAAAATTAAGAAATTTTAGTATTTTATTACTAAAAAATTAATTAGTTTATTATTAATAAAATAATTATTGAGATTACTAAACTTATAGAGAGTGAATAACTTTTTTATGTGATAAAAGATATTTTGGGGATAATTATTTGTTTTAAAAAAAAATTGAAAAGTTTACCTAGATAAATTTTAAATGTAAGAGTTTATATATCTTTTAAAAACTTTAATATACTTAAGCTATGTTAAGCTAGCTAATTTTGTATTAAATTTTTTAAATTTATAAAGTCCGAAAAACATTGAAAAATTCAGATTTAATATAAGACGACTTTTTCTTTAATGTTTCTATTTATTACATAAAACAAATTTAGCTGTCAATGTATTTGTTAAATTAAAAGTCGCCTTATATTAAATCTGAATTTTTCAATGTTTTTCGGACTTAAAACTTGATAATTGATTTTAAACAGCCGTTAATATGGCGGTACGTTTTGCTTTATACGAAAATAATGATAAATTACAAAATTTAATGCGCAATGCGATAACTTATTTTGACAGAAATTTTTCATGGTTACTGTGACGCTTGCGTTATACTTTTTTGTATCGTTTTGACGACTTGTGACTTAACTAATACTGTGTTATTTACAGCTGGTTAACTCATGTAAAAGTTAATCCACTTTGAGAGAAATTTATGTGAATTAAGTTTTATTAATGGTTAAAAAACGCAAACTAAAGCTTTTACACGTATTGTTTTTATTCGGTTTTGTTTTTCTGAAAATTTCACAAAATCTGTTATTAATTACAAAGGCCCCAAAATATTATTATTATTATTATTTATTTTGTCCAAAGACAGGAACATACAGAAGCAAGTTTACACCGCACTGAAGTTGTATGACCCAATAAGCAAAACTGAATATTTCTTTAATACTACTCAATCATTTCCAACCTCAAAAGGATTCATGACTCCCTGAAATTGGTAACAAAAAAGCAGCTAAAATCTATTCAGTTTTGCAAAACACAAAATAATATATTTTAAAATAATAAATTAAAATATTAAAAACGTAAATATCACAATCATCAATTACAGCTATTAATTAATAATATTATTTACTACAATTAAATAAAACAGAAATAACTATATCACATTATAAAATCGATTGTTTTCCAAAAATGTATTTAAAAAATTAATGTCCCGCATAGATTTAAAAAAAGAATATTTGGTTTGTTCACAAAAAATGGTTGGAAGCCCATTCCATAGTTTTATAGATTGCCTTAGTGCAGACAAATCAGTTCTTAAAAAGTGCTTGGTTGGCAAATCATATTCATAAATATTGTTTCTAAGTCTGTCAGATCTTCTCACGTCTTGGTTGGCAGTCATTAACAGATGATTTTCAGGAGGAATGCGAATTAAGTGATGATAACAGTACATAAGACGTGTTCGAAAACTGGCCGCTGTATGGCCAACAGATGGAATTTTACTTAAAGATTGCAACTGCTCCAAACAAAAGTTGTATTTTTTGTAAATCATTCTTAAACTTGATTGTAGTGCACTGTCCAGCTTGTAACGATCTTTTTGAAAACAAGGGTAATAGATAGCCAAACCATAGCTCAGTGAGGGGAAGACAGTGCTAAAAAAGATATCTCTTAATACACGTGAACTTACGTTTTTACCTAAAATTTTGGCTAAAGTCCCAGCGGCTTTTCTTAACTGGGCACTTTTAATTTCGGAGTGCTTACTCCACGATAGTTTATCATCAACGGTAAGACCCAAATATTTATACTTATTCACTCTTTCAATAATTTGGTTACCCAGCATTAGATCAATGTTTAAACTGGGCCGCTGATTAGCCAATGAAATGACGATGTACTTTGTTTTAGTTGAACTCACACTAAGGTACCGTTCTGCAAAAAACCGGTTTATTTTTGCTATATCTTCATTAAGATTTAATTCGTCATTTATAGTTACTATTGGCTTAATAAGACACAAGTCGTCAGCATACAGGATCAATTTTGAATTATAAGACAGGGTTAAAGATCCCAAAAGATTACTGTACGCTATATAAAGCAAGGGTCCTAGTTTAGACCCCTGAGGCACGCCACTTAAGACAGGGCGCTCTCTTGATAAAGCGTTTTCCACTTTAACTTTATATGACCTTCCTGAAAGATATGAATTAATGTAGTTTAGCAGACAGTTGCCTACACCAAATTCATCTTGTAAACATTTCAGCAGGCACTGATGTGGCACCGAATCAAAGGCTTTACTTATATCAAAAAACACAGTGACCACTTTGGTTGGGCTGCGATTAAGTCGGCACCACTCAAAACCGCTACAAATGTATTCTTCAAAATGAATTAAAGCGTCAACTGTACTTCGAAATTTTCTAAAACCAAATTGAATGTTAGAGAGTAATGGATCTAAATATTGTTTTAAAATTTCAATTACGTGTGCCTCACATATTTTAGAAACCACACTGGTAATTGATATTGGCCTAAAATCATTAAACGTTATATTTACTGATTTTTTTGGTACTGGCGTAATAACTGTTTCCTTCCATACAGAGGGAAAGGTACACTCTACTAACGAACGATTTATAAGCTTAGTTAATGAATTAACTAAGTATGGCGCGCAATTTTTTAAAATTTTTGGATGTAAAAAGTCCGGACCCGGTGCCGAATTTGGACGTAACCTCTGCAGTTGCATTAGAACGAAATCTTCATTGCACAAATATTCAGCAGGTGTGGGCTCTAATGGAATAGCAAGAGGATTTATGTCATTTTGATTCCAAAAACCAAAAAAAGCTTTTGAGATTTCTTCAGCTTTTTGCACATTACTTACAACATAAGAACCGTCTTCCTTACAGATTGAAGGGAGCGGCTCCTTGGGAGAACCTCTGATATGTTTTACGGTTTTCCAGAACTGAGCTACATTTGACACTTTATCAAAACTTTTTTTAATACTTTCACATTTAGCCGTGGCAATTAAGCGGCGACATTGTTTTTGTAGTAATTTAAATTTTTGAAAGTATTGCAACGTGTTATATTGACGATAGTTTTTGTAGGCTGAGTTTTTTTGACGTATTAACTTTATAATAGTATTGTTTAGCCAGAAAGTATTATTTCTAATTTTTATTGATTTTATTGGAATATACCGTTTAAAAATTTTTAAAATTTCAGAATTCCACAAAAGTACCGCATTCTGGACATTTATCGCATCTTCAACAAGTTGCTCAAGATTAATATTTAAAAGACATAAGTTAATTGACGTCCAATCGGCGTTTTTCCAACAAAAAACCTTACATTTTCTAAGAATAGGTGTGGGCATTTGGCCGTTTAGAGTTATAAAAAGACTGCAATGATGGCCGTCCAAAGGGCAACCAGCCCAAACATCACGTAAAATTAAGTCTCGGCTTCCTACAATAATATAATCTATTAACGTTTGTGAATTACCAACGAAATGAGTCGCAAAATTAACCATTTGCTGCATGTTAATTTTATTTTCCAAATTTGTAGGATATTTAAAAAAATTCCTGTAGTTTTTATGCAAATAGATGGATTTCTGTGTGTGTGTGTGTGAATGTTTTTGTGTTTTACCTTTCGTGCTAATTAAAAATGTTAAAACAATAGGCAAATAAAATCCAGCTGACCTCGATATTTGCAGTTTTGAATCGACTATATAACAACAAAATCATTCAAAAATTTTTTTTTCTCTCAATCGGTTTAATAATAAAAATCAAAGCTTGTATTTTAGTAATTATTTATCAATTCACTTAGTTTAAAAACTAAATGCAAATTTGTTAAAGGGCTAAAGTTGTTTAATTTTTGTATATTTTGTAAAAAAGTAGAATTAAAAAATTCTGCGTTCATATTTGCTTTTTTAAACGTCATTACCGCAGAATTTAATGACTTTTAATTTAATTTAATGTCTGCATTTTAATTTTCGACATCACCCAGATATAATTTAACGCTAAATAAAGTGTCGTTGAAAAGCTTGTATTAAAAAAATACTATTGGTTTAGTTTTTTCACTGGCTTCTGCTAACAGCATACAAAACGAGATTCCTATTAACGACTCCGCCACTGTTTATACAGTGCCTGTCCCAAAACAGGATAAAGGAGGAGGGTTACAGAGGAACTTGTGGCCGTTTTCTGTAAAATTTTCTACGCGGGATGCCTGCAGCCAGCATTATCTACACAGAAGATGTCGTCGTTAAACAGCTAGGAGGAAAGCGTTACGGAAGTCCCTGCATTATTATTTGCTAACAAGTCTGGCGCAGTTCTGCCGCTCCTAATGAAGATCATGGATCTAAGGGTTAAATGGAACACCTTCCTAGCAGCCAAAGGAACAGCGAAAAAGGACTTATTTGAAGCAGGAGTCTCTTTCACAAGAGCAAACAGAAGAAGAAGAAGAAGATTCCCATTAAAAAATATTTGTTTTTTTAGATCAGTTTTTTTTACTGCAGCAACCGTTTGTGATGATATCATTAATAACAACAACTATCACTTCTACTACACAGTAAACACTTAACGTTCACACAAAACATACAAAACAATAACCAACAAATCCACACAAACACAGTCACAAATCAAATAAACAACACTTCTATAAACCCAATACTTCAAAAAGAGCACCAGCAATAAACAGCTCCAAAGAAACTTTTCCTCGTGGTGTCAGGAGAACCGACGCCTGAATATAGGCAAGGAGAAGACACTAATGTCCTCCGAGAGTGGTGTGACGTGGAACGTCACTTCCTAAAGTGATGACTCACGACTACTGGAGAGTATAAGAGATGCCGTAAAGTAAATCAAAAAACCAGCCCGAATGGTGCAGTGGTAGCGCGTCGTACTGAGAAAGACAGGCCTGGAATTCAAGAAAAGGAGACTCGGGTTCGAATCCCGGTATGGGTATTTTTTCTGTCTCCAAAAAAATCGTCATTATATCTCGCCACCAGTTATGGGTCGTCATAGTAAGAAGAGGAAATGAGGAAGGGAAGAAGCGTGCGATACGGTCTCGACCAGTTTTGATGAAAAGACTGGTTGGCAGCAAAACAACAAAAAAATAAACAATTTTTTACCATTTCAAATAATAGCAAAAAAATATATTATGCCTTATAAAAATCCTCCTCTACCCTTTGATATATAACAACTTAACCCTTTGGGATTTTTTCCGCTGCATATCCGCAGAAGAGATTCCGCGCCACCGCTGTTCAGGTTTAGACTGGGCGCTGATTGCAAAGCGGACGCGGACTTTAACACTTGGCAGAACTGGCGCGGAATCCCTTTTGCGAATAGACTAGTTCTGAATAAGTGTCTTTTACTGTACAAAAGAGGGTACAAAAAGAAAAAAAATAAAATTTGAAAAAAATCTTAGTTTTCTTAAAATTGCTACACGATGATATGTTTCACTACGTTGAAGTGCTGTAATATATCAGTTTGTGCTAAATAAATTTTGGTTTTTTAATTAAATGTCACAATAGTTAGAAATCACCATTAAAATAGTATTTTCGTGATTAGTGGTTTTGAATTAGTAAAAATAAAGATGAAATTTGTGCTTTGAAACTAATTTTAAACCTACATAGGTTTTTTTAATGTTTTGTTTGTAAAACTATTCAAAATTTAAAAATTAATTTAAAAAAGTCTATTCTAAACTTTTAAATTAAGCATTTTCTGTAATTGAAACATTAAAAAACTGAAAACCAAGCGCGCCAGCAGCACCGTACCTCCAAAGCGGCAAAAAACTAAAAATTCCCAAAAACTGCTTTTGCTTTTGCAATAAAAAGTATTTAAGAAATTTTGAAGAGAACGACGGGTCGAGATTTTGTACCAATAAATATTTGAAATATCTTAAACTGTAAAATGTACTAAAGGCAAACCAAACGTAGCTGCAACAATGTGTTCACGTGTTCATTAAACAACTATTTTCTTTTTTTATGTCACAAAATAAGAATTGTTCCTAAACTACCATCTGAAGTTGATTTCTACTTCAAACCTTTCATTTTCTGAATTCTGATTGGCTGACACGAGTGACGTCAGAATCTTGTGATTTGAGTGGTTACTTAATAGGGGGAATTTTTCAGTCCAACGAACAACTGTTGCAGCCACGTTGGGTTTATCTTTAGTCGCTCGCTGTTTCTCAATTTTCCCTCTAGGTATGATTGGCGCTAGTAGGTATAGTACCCTCCTCCTAACACTAAAAAACCTTTATTCAGAAGTAGTCTATATGCAGCGCTTTTTTAACAAAAAAAAATCCCAAAGAATTAAAGTTTGGTCGCTGCTGCACAAAGTTTTTGTACACACCATAGTTTTTTTTGTTTTAATGATAATATTCTATAAGAATGTTATTTGTTATTTCTATTATTTGCTGCGATTGGTTACTTTAAATATGCAGACCGGTGGTGATGATACTCCATGGCCTATTCTTCTTCTTTTAAGTAGGGCAACCCACAGTTAAAAATGAAGCATTATTTACAGCTCTTCATTGACCGACCGGCTGTGTAAAGGTGAAAATCTGTAATACAAACTACGTCCACTAGAGTCTGACTTTCTGGGTAGATTAATTGATTAAATTTGGTCAGCCTTAATTTCGGCCACCGGCTGTTATTTTTTTTATGTGTAAAAATATATAAGTAACTAAACTACGTGTGCTTAATCATCTATATTTAACCATACGCAGTTCATTTCATAACTTTGCGCATGGCAAAAATAACAGCCAGTCCCCGAAATTAAGGCTGACCAAATAGTTACGGGGGTTACAAACAAATTGATTAAGCTTTAGGTTATTGAAACTCATTTTAATACTGTAAAACTGACCATACGAATCGCTGGACACAATTTTTAAGCAGTTTTTAGTGCATAGTGTAGTGCATTTGATTTCGGCACTTTTCCCAATTGGGCATTTTTGATTTTGGACTATACCTTTGGTAATCCTGGACAGAATACGACGTTTGATAGCTGAAATGAGAGCTAATTATATGTAGATGACTGTCGTGAGCTTTTTATTTGTTATGTTATGATATTTTCATTTGAAATTATGTGTAATATAAAAAAATAAATTTGTTACTCGTTTTTAGAACATGGGCATTTCATGATTACGCAATAAATTGGTTTAAAAATTAAACTGTCCTGGTAAAATTTAGTCTATTTTCCGAATTTTTAGTGCCCGTGGTTCTGCGTTGTGTCTGTGGTGAGCAATCGTTATAAAATAAAATAGTGTAATTTCGGCACACATATTGCTGTATGTAAAAACGGGTTGAATTAAGTGGTCGGGTATTAAATTGTAGTTGTAAATAGTTAAAAGACAACGTTAAAATGTGTAGAGGTCATAGCACTGCACTTAAACTCGATTAAGGGAGTTCTTTTAAAAAGTGCCGAAATTAAATGCACTTTTTTCCCAAATTTTGCTCATTTTGATACCATTTGGCATTTTAGCTGTAACTTTTTGACCGTTACACGTTGAACAACAAGTAGAACCTTAAATTAAAGAAAACCGTCTGGAAACCGAAAAGAAAACCGTTCATTTAAACAGATTCTACAATTACCAGATTTACAATTTTTAATTTTTGATATTTAGTTTATTTCACAGGTTTTTTCCTGTAGTTTTTTTAAATTTAAAGAATAGAAAAAGTTGTTTTTTTTTAATTAAACGAAAAGCACTTTAAAAATCTCGCCTATTGGGTTTTTTATTTTTGAAACAAAATGTTTTGGTAAGTTTGCTAAAAAACCCACTAAAGATGATCATTTTTACTTGTGGGCAATATTCTTCTAAATATTAAGGCGAACCGAACTCGACTGCCACAAAATAAAAAAAAGAAGAATAAAGTAGAAATATTTTAGCGGCTATTTTTAAGTCACATGGCATTTATTACCCGAATTTAACTTTACCTTGTGATGATTTCTTAGACGATATTATTTTTGCAAGTCGTGATAAACGTACTCAGAAATTTTCGGGAAAAACGGCAAGAAAGCCTAGGTTATTTTCCTTTCGGTAACGCGATTTTTTTCCCAAGGCCCGACTGAAATTATTCAATTATTGCCAGCCTATAAGAAATGTATCAGTTCGATTTAGCGCCCTCGCTTTTAACGGACCCGAAGGAGATGTGCCAAGTGTTATTCGTCTTTTACTATGACAAAACGAATCATAATCGTCATAAAATACTTGTAAGTGTGAATCTTTTTTATCTCTTAATAAATAAATATTATAAATTATATAAGGCAGAGTTATGTTGATTTGGTAGTAATTTTGACTCTTTGTGTCATAATACCGACGTATTGCTTTACCGCAGGTTTTTTTCCGTCAATTTCAATCAAAACATGTACAAAAAATTTTTTTAGTTTTAGTTTAAAAAAACAAGTTATGTACTCATGAAACAGTCACAGTATCCACAAGCAAGAAACTTTTAAATTTAAAGTTAAAAGCATTAAACAACTTTTGTCTATGATTATTTACGAAATTTGAAAAACACTTATTTGTGTGTGCGTGTGCGAGTGCGTGTGCGTGTATGTTTTTTTACCTATATTTAAAACTCTTTTATTTTCTATTAATTATTTTTCAAAAATAATTCTGTCCACATTTATTATATGCTATAACTTTATTCAAGCATACACTTATATACAAACCACAAAATAAATCACGTAGTTTATAAATTATTAGCTTGTTATTGTCTGTCGCTCCAAGTTCTTTCAAAAAACCATAATTTAAATTTCAATGTAAATTTAAAATAAAAATTTGAATTACATTAAATAAAACATAAAATTCCCACGATCTGAAAACTATAAATTTAGCCGACATAAATCTACAACCTATACTTTAGACAAATTGAATGAATCTGTAATGGTATTTAATGTAAAATTTAGCTGGAAATATAAAACTGTATAAAATCTGTGTACTCTTAAATAATGATCACGTTTTCTTTCAGTCAAGATATAATTTAAAATTACAAAAGAATTTGGCTTGATTTACTACAAAAACACGATTTTTATTTTTAAATTCTAGCAAAAGACGAAACAAAGTTTCGAAAAAAAACCCCATAATAAAAAAAAAAAAAAAAAATACAAAAAAAAAAAAAAAAAAATACCCAAAAAAAAAAAAAAAAAACCCTTTAAAAACCTGTAAATTAATAACAGATTTTGTGAAATTTTCAGAAAAACAAAACCGAATAAAAACAATACGTATAAAAGCTTTAGTTTGCGTTTTTTAACTATTAATAAAACTTAATTCACATAAATTTCTCTCAAAATGGATTAACTTTTACATGAGTTAACCAGCTGTAAATACCACAGTATTAGTTAAGTCACAAGTCGTCAAAACGATACCAAAAAGTATAACGCAAGCGTCACAGTAACCATGAAAAATTTCTCTCAAAATAAGTTATCGCATTGCGCATTAAATTTTGTAATTTATCATTATTTTCGTATAAAGCAAAACGTACCGCCATATTAACGGCTTTTTAAAATCAAATATCAAGTTTTAAGTCCGAAAAACATTGAAAAATTCAGATTTAATATAAGGCGACTTTTAATTTAACAAATACATTGACAGCTAATTTGTTTTATGTAATAAATAGAAATATTAAAGAAAAAGTCGCCTTATATTAAATCCGAATTTTTCAATGTTTTTCGGACTTAAAACTTGATATTTGATTTTAAAAAGCCGTTAATATGGCGGTACGTTTTGCTTTTTACGAAAATAATCATAAATTACAAAATTTAATGCGCAATGCGATAACTTATTTTGACAAAAATTTTTCATGGTTACTGTGACGCTTGCGTTGTACTTTTTTGTATCGTTTTGACGACGTGTGACTTAACTAATACTGTGGTATTTACAGCTGGTTAACTCATGTAAAAGTTAATCCATTTTGAGAGAAATTTATGTGAATTAAGTTTTATTAATAGTTAAAAAACGCAAACTAAAGCTTTTATACGTATTGTTTTTATTCGGTTTTGTTTTTCTGAAAATTTCACAAAATCTGTTATTAATTTACAGGTTTTAAAGAGACTTGTTTCAGTCTTTTCTGGCATTTAGTTTTTAGACTTATGTAGCTTTATACTATTCCATTTAATATAAGGCTTTTTTTTCGAAACTTTGTTTCGAAACAACAAAACCACACCATTGTAAATGGTTTTTCCAGGTTCCATACAATTTTACGAGGTTACCCAGACTAGTCTTTTCTCGCATTAAATTTTTGAAGTGATTGTAGCTTCATAGTAATCCATATAAAAAAAGAGTTTTTTCTGTTTCGATTTTGATAAATTTCCGTCTATTGAAACATTGTACCCCGCAGCCCTCACACGTCACCCAAGACTTATTTCATTTTATTTTTTTAAATATTTTTATTGTTGCCATATGGCTGCTAATTAGTGGTAAGGATATTTTTTCGCTCTTTCCGTTGAAAATTAATAATTTTTTTAAAAAAGGTAAGGAATCATAATTTAAACCAAAAAAATAACCACAAGAGAATGTGTATTACTGAATGAAGTTACTTAATATGTAATTCAGTAAGGAAAAAAAGTGTCACACAAGTACCCCAGTACCTAATGCGTAACTTAGAAAAAAACTGGTTGTTTTTCACATGAACAGAGGTTTAACTACGGGCAATAGAGCATATTCGAGAATGAAATTCAGGTGAGGGGGCAATTTAGCATCTACGTGCAAAAAATCAGCTTCAAATATTCACCACAGGAAAAAATTTTTGGGGGACCCAAAAAAAAAAAAAAAAAAAAAAAAAAAAAAGTTAAGCAAATTAAGCTTTTTAGGGTGAAATTCAGGTATGTTTAGCAAAAGTTTTTAGGTTTTTAATATCAGAAAAATATGGGTAATATTTTAGTTATGTAAAATGTTTAGATTTTTAATTGGCTAAAAAACTATTAAAGGTTTTGTTGATTTCGATGACGCCATCAACAACGGTTAACCGCGCAGTGACTTAACCCATTTAATATAAGGGAAAGAGCGCTCCGCGCTCTTCCCTGATTACTGCTTTATAATTAAAAAAATGTATAATATATATTTATAATAAATATAATATAAAAAATAAATAAAATTAAAGTTTGTTTGAGACATGGTAAAAAGGCAAAAATAGAGTAAAGATTTTATTTCCAACGTTTCGATCCGTTAAAACAAATCTTCATCAGGGTCTAAAATACAAAACACATACAAAACAATGAAATGATAAATAAAACGCGTAAAATAGAGAATAAAGTCAAACTAAACGATAACAAGAAACTTACAAAAAAAGGATTATTAAAACTATCTCATAAAGCATACTTCTCAAGTAAATGAATATAAACGTTAGGAACAAGCTTAGAAATTTCAACAGAATGTTTATTTAATAAATTAGGATTATCCTTATTTGCTAGAATATAACAGGCCTCCTTAAAACATAGTTTATGAAAATTATCGTCAAACGAAAGAAACCGGCAAAAGCTAAAACTATGATTTGTGTTTCGTGCGTGCAATGAAACACCTGAAAGTGAATTAAACTGAGCAGAACTGTGAACAGCACGTGTGTGTTCGGTAAAACGGACTAAAAAACTTTTACCGAACACACACGTGCTGTTCACAGTTCTGCTCAGTCTAATTCACTTTCAGGTGTTTCATTGCACGCACGAAACACAAATCATAGTTTTAGCTTTTGCCGGTTTCTTTCGTTTGACGATAATTTTCATAAACTATGTTTTAAGGAGGTTTGTTATATTCTAGCAAATAAGGATAATTCTAATTAAGTAAGCATTCTGTTGAAATTTCTAAGCTTGTTCCTAACGTTTATATTCATTTACTTGAGAAGTATGCTTTATGAGATAGTTTTAATAATCCTTTTTTTGTAAGTTTCTTGTTATCCTTTTGTTTGACTTTATTCTGTATTTTACGCGTTTTATTTATCATTTGATCGTTTTGTATGTGTTTTGTATTTTAGACCCTGATGAAGATTTGTTTTAACGGTTCGAAACGTTGGAAATAAAATCTTTACTCTATTTTTGCCTTTTTACCATGTCTCAAACAAACTTTAATTTTAATTATGACCATCAAGGCAACTCTAAAAGACTTCATAACTAATAAATAAATGTATATTATATATTATATATTTTAGTTTTAATCAGAAATATATATGTGCTAAAATAAAATTAAAAAAAAATCATTTTTCGCTTAAAAAATTTGGAATAAAATGTTTTGAAGCTAATTATAAAACTTTGAATACGCATGCATGCATGCATGCCCGCACGCACGCACACAGTTGTTCCTTTTGCATCAGTTAGCTGATCCGTCTAAAACTACAGCAGATTATTCAGAGATCATGTTTTGAAGACATTTAAAAATATTTTTATATTTTTTAGGTTATCTTTAAACAATGAAATTTTTGATAACTTCTTGGATGGTTTTTTTGTTGATAATAATGACAGCAGAATATAACTTCAAACGACCTGAAGTTATTGCTAGAACAGAAAAGGAGGTTAGAGAAAGCGTTAAAGGTTATTTTATAATATTTATTTAAATGTCTATCGTTGAAACATTATTTTAAGAAAATGCAAAACTAAAATTTTTAAAAGGGTAGCGTCAATTCAATTGGGTTAAACTCGTTCCCGTGATGGCGTTTTCCTCTCTTACAACCGTAAAACCTTCATGTCACGGTGGATTTATTTTCGTAAGACCAATGTCAAATTTAAACTTTGCTGTGGTAAATTCAATCTATGACCCAGGTCGTAATTAGGTCATACATAATTTTTTTTTCGTGATTAGTGCTCAGTGAGCGAGCAAATTGAAATAATTAAATCTGTACGCTATGTAGCAAGCAATAGGCAGATTTTATGCAGTACAAAATATCTTACGTAATACAATGTATCCGTGAATAAAATCTGAATATTGCTACCGTACAGCTTTAACCATTTCAATTTACTCGCTCACTAGGCACTATTCACGCACAAAAATTATGTATGACCTTAGTACGACCTGTAGACTTGATACTTCTAAATATTTTTTTAATAATCGTACTGCCAAATTATGGAATTCACTTCCGAAAGACATAGTTTCATCACGATTCTAGGACACGAGGGTACTGGACACGAGGGTACTGGACACGAGGGTACTGGACACAAGGGTACTGGACACGAGGGTACTGAGCTAAGAAAAAATACGTTTGCCACAAATATGTAAATTTTTAGAACTGAATGAGCTGAACTAAATTTTAATCTTTGTTTGAATGCGTAGACAATTAAACGTTACATAAGTCAGTTCGTTTTTAATTCAAAATAACATTTTTGCTTGCTTAAATATAATGCAATTTAATAACAAAAAACATTGCAAACTGTTAAAAAAAATCGTACTAATTAAACGAAATTTTTAAAGGTCATTTTACACACAACTTATACTATAGCTTTTTAATTAAAACAATAATAATATTATTGAAGCTTACTTTAAAGCTTTGAAGCTTCGAAACCCTGCCTTTGCAAAAAACTAAAGAATTAATATTAAACGATCATGAGTGGAAAGAGAACGCTAAGAAACTTATTAATTGCTGTTTTTTCTAAAACAGATACTTGTATGAAAATACGAAGCGTATTGGGCAGTTTTTTTGCTGTCATTTTTTTTATTTAGACTTTTTTCATCGACTCTTGATTAAAAAAATTATTTTTAGATAAAATCTTTGGAAAAAATAACTTCTGCAAAAATAGATTTCAGTAGTAGAAATGTGAAAAAATATTTTCTTGCCTGTTTTAGTCCACTCTAACTTAGGGAATCACTTGAACACAAGTTAATCATTTAAAGCAAGACAAACAAAATGTGATTTTAAAACTCAAAAACATATACAAACAATTGTTAGATTTTTCGTGTATGATATTTTTGCATTTAGATGTAAGTATAGAGCCGTGAGTAACTAGAATATTCCAACAACATATATTTTGAAGTCTTCAAAATCCCACTATTGCACAGTAAACTTTATTTTCCTAAGCCTAAGCAAAACCCAAAAAATAAGCCAAACTTTATCATAATATTTTAATAATAATGTGCTTTTAAAAAATACTGAATAATTTACTTTTAAAAAAGGCAAGCAATTGTTTTTTTGAAAATATTTCACTAAAATGTTTTTTGCAAGGTTATTAATAGCAGTTATTTGCAATTATTTTTGCAAATATTTTTTCCGAAGGCATTTTTAAGAATTCATTTTTTCCACACACCACGAAAAATAACCACAATATGTTTTGACAGCACAATCAAATAAAACATAACAGCAACCTTAATGTTTATTATCTTTCCAGTCGTTTCATAGCTTCTCAGCCTTTTAGAATTATTTTTTTGAAAAATGCACAAAAATGTAGACAAACAACACAAAAATGTCAAACATGAAATTATTATTTTTGTTTTTTGTCTTCTCAATAATTTTTCTATAATCCTATTCTTTATAAGTCAGTCAAACAAACTAAGAGATTTTTAAGTAAAACAAACTATTGTTATGCAATAAGTTTATCCCGCTTTATGCGGGAAGGTTATGTTTTTTGCTTGCCAGTACCCTCGTGTCCAGTACCTTCGTGTCCCCCCTTGCATAATAAATCGATTTTGCTGCGAGGTTGTGGTAAACGCAATTTTTTTAAG
>JASAMX010005944.1:0-21603 GCA_030248175.1 Microlaimidae sp. YZB2_3
TTAAAGGTTTTGTAATTTTCGATGACGCCATCAACAACGGTTAACCGCGCAGTGACTTAACCCATTTAATATAAGGGAAAGAGCGCTCCACGCTCTTCCCTGATGTTATAAAATGAAATAAAAAATGCTTTGAAACATTTCATTATGATTTAAGGTTAAGATCAAGGTATCGAAACAGCCGACGTCGCAATAATCTACAAAACTGTTGTTATACCTGTTGCTACATTAACCAACACCACCCCGTTCCGACAATAAATACAACATCAAGTCCTGAAATATACGTAGTCCCTCATGAAACACCAGTGGGACAACCCATATTGGTGAATGAAAGTACAGATGTTGATACATCCTTAGTTGTTGAGGAACCTCCAATTTTTTACACCGATCCTCCTTCAACCACACCTGCCGATCCTTTTGTAAGTGTAAGCGCAACACCAGCACCTCAGCCACCGCCACTATTGCGAGTAGGACCACCGCAATTGCCCGCAATTTCCAAACCTATTCAAACAAACGGTCAACAATGGCCACCATTGCCTCGTCGTCAACAAATAATTTTAAACCCTCCAGTGCGGTTCGTACCGCCAAAACGGTTTACGATACCCACATTGTTTACACCCCCGATACCGGTAACACCGCCTACACCGCAGACACCGCCAACACCTCAAACTCCTCCAACTGCACCGCCCAGACCGATTATAATAATCACACCACAACCACCTCCGACTCCTCATCCACATCTGTTTCCACCAATACCACCACCTCACCCTAGTTTTCCTAAACAAGATGACGGCTCTGTAGAAACCAGCATCAGAAAAGGTTAAGTGTCAGAAATTTATGTTTTACCAATAATTAAACCGTGTATACTTAAGCAATAAGGTTTTTGAGGGCAGTATACAGTTGCATAAAAGTTTATTTCTTTATAACTTTTCACACAATAAATATTTTATTGTTTTTATTTATTGCTTTTAATTTTATAAAAAATATTGGGTTCCACAATACACAAACTTAAGTTCAATAAATAAAAAAAACTAAGACATAGATAATTAGAAATTTTTGGTAATAATTTAACATTATCTAAAAATTATTGCTACTTAACCTTAAAAAAAAGAGTCTTTCGAAGGCGGTGGAAACACCATCAACATTTACATCAACAACACAAACGACGCCGTAAACAGCATTGGCGACAGTCCTTCAATCATCGAAATTGAAGGAAGTGGCACTGGAATTATCGACGAAGACGATGACACCTGGCCTGGAAAAAAAGGTCTTCTTCCTCCTCCTCCTCCACTTTTACCCAGTGGTCCTTTTGGTCCCTTGGGTAAATTAGGCAAAGGCTTTGTTTCTGACAGCGGAGAAGTGTTCTTGGCTTACGGTTCATCTTACGAAGTGAGAAAGAGGATATTTGGAATAGATAGCAATGAAGACGATGATGACACTGATGATACATCCAGCAGTGAAGACACTGTTGTAGTCATAGAAATAGGTTCCTGCTTCGGAATTAACAGCAGGAATAAACTTATCGGGCCAAATAAGGAAATTTCTCATGACAAATTCGTAGAAGATTCCACCTATCCAGCAACCCTTATTCAGTATTCTGGAAAAGGACGCGGTAAATTTTTTTATGTTTATGTTATGTTATTTTACGCTAATTATATTATTCAAAATTGAAAGATATTTGTTTGCTAAAGGAAAAACTGATAAATAATTCAACTATTTGGTAAGTAATTATTAGAAAAAAGGTTGTTTATATAATTTATAAAATTTTATAAAATTATCAGTACGATTCAGCAGCAAATCAAACCGAAAATATAAAAAGATTTGGACATGACTGGCAGGTAGCAATTCATTTTTTTATAAGTTCAACTAACTTATTAAAGTAAAACTATACTACCCCACCATTTTCCTTTTTTTTAAACTTTGTGGAAATTTTTTAAACTTGTTTTAATACACTCTTCTCTTATAAACTATATGGCTTGCTGAGACGGCAATCGTATTATATAAACTTTTAATGCTTAGTTAATCAATTATAAATTTTTAGGTACCAAATTTTAGCTGGTTGGTTATACATTTCGATTGAATATCATTTTTTTACAACCCGTTAAGCGTTAAAAAATGTGTTATAAACAAAATAGAGAAAGAAAGGGCAAATTCAAACCAAGCATATATGTTAAGACACAAAAACCTAAAACTAATGTAAAAAATGCTCACAGAAGTTATCTTCAATATCTCTTCACTTTTAAATTTAAAAGGTTGTGGTTCACAGGTATAAGAACAAATCATAAACAAAAAAGGTTGCGATTTTATGATTGCAAAACATTGCTGTTAACATGATTTTTTTACTATGAATTTAATAGATTAATAAGTCTTTATTTAGTTAATAAAACAAATAATTACAAGATTTTAATGCATAGTCATATGGCTAGTTTTAATTTGTTTTTTATTTCTTTGTATTTTTTTAGTTATTCGACTACAAGAAGCACAGTTTTTAAATAAATTTATTATGGTATAAACTTTTCTTTGAACTTCTTTAAATTTGTCTTCAAACTGTCTTTAAAGCAACGCAAGAAAATTCTAGTGTTAACAGAGCTTTCACGCTGCTTACGGTGGTAAATTCCGTTAAACTTGAAATTTCGTGTTGGCGGATTTAATGTTAAAAAATCACAATATTTAAATGCGATCGAATAAACACTGGTTTAGTGTACGAAACTTATTTAAACTTTTAGGAAATAAATTTAAACCTAATAGTCACGGGGAATTAGTGGCAATATCTGGAGAAGATACTGGTTTAATATATAAACTTGGAACCGATGGAAAACTTTATGACATCACTGAACTCTACGACTTTCAATCTGACGACACAGTAAATTTTATTTTTCACTATTTTTTTATTTGTACTAATAAGAATATAAAATAAAGTATAAAAAAACCCAAAAAGCACTTTATTTAAATTTATGATTGTTGATTTAGTTGAAACAAAATGAGTTTAAACTTATATTACTGCAAAACTTGGTTTTTTTAGGATTGCGGCAAAGGAATTACAATTGATAAGTCTTATTTTGAATCCTCAGAGTCATCCTCATCGTCATCATCATCCGACTCATCTTCATCATCAGACAGCTCGTCTTCAGCATCAGATACACAAACCGGCTACGATACTCACAAATGGCTTAAAGCACAGTCTAGAAGAAGAAGAAAACAACGAGATGGCAGTAAGATTTTTTTTTACTCAAGCAGTTTTTTTTAAATTTGATCCCAAATATCCCATAGATTTGGGCAATAAGTAGAATTACACTAAGCAAAACATAAACAAGTAATTTTTTATTTCAAATTCTTTTTCAAAGCTCAAAAGTTTTCAAAGCTCAGAAATTTTTCAAAAATGTATTTTGTTGTAAAAAAATACTGCAAGATTAGCTTAATTTATGGTAGTCATGCCATTTTTTAACATTTTAACATTACCTTGTGGTTTTTTTATAGCTCTAGTTCTAGAACCTCTATGTTTAGCATAGAAATTTTTTTTACTAGTGTTTACATTCATTATTTATATTTTATATGTTTCTTATATTTATTTCTGTTTGTAGCTGATATTCTCCCAGATTGTTGCTTCTGGGCGGCACAAAACGAGTGCGATAACAACCCATTCTGGATGAGAAGCTACTGTCAAAGAGCTTGCGGTACCTATGGATGCAAATGTAAGTATAACCGTGAATGACCACTATAAAAATAGTTTATTTGTGTTGTTTTCATATTTAACACTGTATAACTATTCAAAAACTTTGGTTTAAAAAATATTAATTTGTGAATTCAATAGGTATAAACGCAAAAAGATTGAAAGGAACTATGGGAAAAATTTTATAAGAATTTATTTAAGTTTAACCTTTAATTGTGAATCAAAATTAATAAAAGTACTATTAGTGGTAACCTTTCATTTTTTTACTTCACAGTGAACGAGCAAATTGAAATGGTTAAATCTAATATGGCAGCTATTATGCAAATTTTATTGACGCAATGAATATTACGTATCGATTGATATGATTGATGATGCGTAGAGTTAACCGTAGCGAAGTTTACCGTAGCGAAGTTTACGCACCGAAATGGTCAGCCAAACAAACCATCATCGTGAAAAAAAGGTTTCACCGTGGTAGTACAGAAGTTTTACCGTGGAAAATCGAGAAAAAACGATTACATAAACGAGTTAAGATTGTCAAGAGTTTGTTTTAACAATCAGTGAAGCGTTTGTACTTTTGTAATTTTTAGAACCTTTTTTACTTATATATAATATCATTTAGTTGAAACGGCATCAACGTGTCTTGTGAACGTTCATACAGACTGTCTGATTCGAAGAGGAGTTTATGCGCCACCTGTACTGCAATACGTTGATCCTTACAGATATCGACACCAAAAACCCTACACAAAAACCTACACCCCGCCTGACCCCACTCGTTATAATCAACCTCCACCTGCTTGGCAACCACCCAAATCAAACAGATATGGCGGAAAATAAATTTCTAGTCTTATACTTTAAATCAAACTGAACTAAACGTCCAGGGGTTTTCATATTTAGAACTTGATCGACATGTCTGCAATATTAAACGGAAACCAAAGCAATGAAATGTTAGAAAACGTCTTTTGGGCTCAATTTGATGCCAGTTTTTTTATTATTTGGTGAAATGAACTCCAGTGCATTCAAAAACATGTTAAGATTGTTAAAATGCATCGCTCAATGTTTTTTTGTAAATCTTATGATTTGGGGTTGTTGGAGCTGAGTTCCAGAGCTGAAACTTGGAGCTGTAAATTAAGAAACTTTGAGCTGGAAATAGGAATTTTCACCCGAAACTGGGAAATTTCAAATATTTATGCATAAAATTAAGCTAAAACCTAAATTTAACCCTAAACGATTTTTTTATATTTTGGCTCCAAGTTTTTTTATAATTTTTAAACAGCTTTTGCTCCAAAGATCCTGTCCCAAGTTTATAGCTGAGTAGTTGTTATGACACATATTTTTGTTTTTATTTGTTAGTTTTGCAATTTATTAGTATGGTTTTTTACGGTAGACCAATTATGTTATTATATTACCTTGTTAAAACATATTTGTTTGTCCTTAAATTTTTTAAACTTTTTTTAAAATTTTTTTGTCAATTTTTACATTTTATTCCTGATGTGATAAAGAATAATTATGTAAAAGCTATTAAAAATTTTTACTATTTAGTAAAAGAAAAATGTTAGTTGGACATTTGGTGTTAAAAAGTCGTTTATACGCGGTATGGTTTGGGTCATATGACAACGAAACAGTAAATAGTAAAAATGTGTGCGCTGCGACAATTTTTTCTATGACAAAACAATCCCATGCTTTTTATGACTGTGCCGCGCAAGCATTATTATTTTTGTATCGTTTTGCTGAAGTTTGAAACTGCAGAAATATATTCCACCCTGACGAGCATGGCTGAAAATTATTTAAACCAATGAATTAAAATCGCAAACTAAGCCTTTTACGGTTATTATTTTTCTTTATTTTTACTTGGTTTTTTGTAATAGTTTAATTTGCTGGTTTTAAAAAACTTAATTATGTCTTTTCTGGCATTAAAATTTTAGACTTAGTGCAGGTTATTTTATCGCATTAAACACAAGACTTTTTTCAAAACTTTGTATGGAATTTTTTTTGGAGCATATAGGTTTTAGATTGTAATATTGTTGTTTTTTGTTTTTAGTGATGAAGATTATTCATTTTCTAATATTTTATTCATTCTCATAAAAACGTGCAATGCAATAATGCCACCGTCATCTAACAATTTTTTTAGCAATTTTTTCAATTGTAAATTATTTTGTTTAAAAGTTTTCGTGATGTTTTGGTGTGTAAGAAAAACAAAGGTCCATTTTTCATTCCAATGACGAAAATTGTAGAATTTAAATTAGCCCGAGGAATAATTAAACATTGTATTTTATCGCACTTTCAATTGTTTCTCACGAATTAGTGAAATGGCTGCAGCAAAAACTACTAATGCATGTAATTTTGTCGGTTTATTTATTTTAAACTCAGAAAGGGGTTTTCACAAAAACGATAATTTTTCATTAAGTTATTTTTTTCTATTTTCTTTTTTCTGAGCAAATGGTAAGGTTAAGTAACGTTAAGTAAAAGTAACGTAACGTTTGAAAAGTGAAGTAAACAATTACGTGACAAAAAAAAACGAAAAAAAGAACTTCAACTATTAAAATCTGTTTGGTTTCTTTAATTTATAAAACGATTATTCCTTTGAATATATATTTAATATATTTTAATAATATCGTTTTTTTCACTTTACGTTGTTTTTTAACAACTACTCTAAATAAAACTATGGTTGAATTATATCTGGCTGACGCCGAAAATTAGTATGCAGCCATGAGGAGACCAATTAAAATTGTGCGGTTATGACGTGTTTTTTTTAACAAATAAGAGCGCAGAATTTTTTATTTGCACCTCTTTACAAAATATACAAAACGTAACCAACTTTAGCTCTTCAAAAATTTGCATTTGGATTTCAAATTTAGTATTATTAAAATGTGGGTTTTGATCCTTATTATAAAACCGCTTTCGTTAAAAATTTTGAACGGTTTTGTTGTTAAATAGTCGATTCAATACAGCAATTATCGAGATCAGCTAGTTTTTATTTGTCTATAATCACACTAAAGAATTTTTCAAAAATTTTACATACTGTAAACACTATTTATCAAAAAACTCTGATGAGAAGAGAAAGAAGAAATCAAAAGGGAGGTGAGAAGAAGAAAATCACCGGAGCAACCGCCGAAGTTTAGAAATTTCGCCCTATATTTCTACTATAGGCAAATAAAATCTAGCTGACCGCGATATTTGCAGTATTGAATCGACTATTTAACAACAAAAACATTCAAAATTTTTCACTAAAACGGATTAATAACAAAGATTAAAAACTGTATTTTAATAATTATTTATTAAATTACTTAATTTGTAACATAAATGCAAATTTTTTAAGGGCTAAAATTGGTTAATTTTTGTATATTTTGTGAAAAGGTGGAATTAAAAAAAATTCTGCGTTCTTATTTGTTAATTAAAAAAAAACACGTCATTACCGCACAATTTTAATTGGTCCCCTTATGTCTGCATTCTAATTTTCAGCGTCAGCCAGATATAATTCAACCATAACTTTCTAAATAACTTAAGAGCTATGCCAAAAATTATTTTTTTTTAAATATTTTTTTGTAAATAAAATTTTTCAAAACTGATTTTAAAACGGCAAAAATAGTCTTGACAATGCAGATAGAGTAACTTTAACTGTATTTTATGCTTAAATGAGCTTAAAGTCGCTCATTCAAGGGGCAAAGCTCCGGAGCTTCATGATATTTGAAGATAGAAACATCACTATTATGAATTATGTTTTTGATGTTTTGTATATACGAATGCAATATAACTGATTAATATTACCTCTTTT
Source organism: Microlaimidae sp. YZB2_3 (assembly GCA_030248175.1). Lineage (NCBI taxonomy): Eukaryota > Metazoa > Nematoda > Chromadorea > Desmodorida > Microlaimidae > Microlaimidae sp. YZB2_3. The sequence goes on from JASAMX010005944.1 coordinate 7,440, forward strand.
TAAATGATTATTTGTATGATTATATTAAATAAAAAATATTTTTAAAAATTAACAAGAACATTTTTACAAATTTTTTCGCCATAAGCGGTATTAAAAATGAGGAAATTTTAAAATTACTGTGATAGGCTTTTTCACCAGATTAAATGGTGCATTTGAAGAACATCAACGCAATAATAGAGTTTTATCATGGGTGGCGCGGGAGCGCCACGAGCCGCGCGCAACAAAGAGAACTAAAGAAACAGAACCCCCTCTCTCTCTTCTCTTTCTCTATTCCAACGCTCCATCAAAACTCCCCACGATGATCAAAACTAAACAGGCTCAAGAAAAAGAACCACAAGCACCATAGCCTAGTTCGATTGATCAAAAAAAAAAGACACAACCCACAACCAACAATAAACCAGAGCGAACAACCAACACCAAACCAACCAAAACCGCCAGCCCAGCGCCACGCCCAAACACACAGAAAACCAAAAACAACAGACAACACAACAAAAACAATAAAAAGCGGCGCAGCGCCACGCGCCAAATGCGGGCCAACGCAATAACCCACCACCGCGCCAACTAACAGACAACGAAAAACACAAAAAAAATACTAAAAAAAAGCAAACGCACAACGCCAACACTAAGAGAACAGAACATTGAGCGCATGCACCGCACAACTAAAAAACAACGAAAATAAACATCCAATATATGCAACGAAAATAAACATATTCAGCGCAGCTAAAACTATATAAGCTATAAAATCAAAAAAAGAGACTAGCCGAAAAACTAAGAATAAGCAGAAAAAGCGATTCCCAGCATTAGACAGAAAAGATAGAATGAGAACAATACTATAGAAATTGATGTCCAGCTGCTCACTAAATAAAAATCTACGATATAAAATTTATACAGATCTCTCCTACACAGCACGATTTAGTGAAAATTAAAAAAAATAACTCACAGCAAATACAAGCGCGAAAATCGCCACTCAAAGAAATATTCCCTATATAGAATAATTAAAAAATGTATTTTAATTTTGACATCTTGATTGTTAGTTTTTGATGGTATTTGTCGTGATCCTAATGTTTAAAAAAGTATTTTTACCCCAATTGCTTTACATAAAAATCAAAAATCTGGTCGAGAACAACACATATCATTTACAAAGTTAGAAATTTGTTAAAGTCAAAGTAAAGTTTTATTCCAGTAAAAACAAACAACAAAACAAAAGTATCACAACTGCAAACCGATTACGGTTGCAACATAACAAATCAAGAACATGGTTAAAACTAGAATATGGTTCAAAGGCTATTAAAGCCCTAATTTAAAAAGTTGCACAGGCCTGTCGCTGCTGTATCTGAATCAGATTACCGGCATATTGTCTCAGCGTCATATTGATGTTAGAAGACGTTTTGATGAATTTGACCGCTGAATTGATGGCATAACGTTGGCAACCTTCTCGCTATTGAAAGCCCCAGGGTTCGATTCAACGTTTCCGTCCGCAAACAGATACTCAACATGAAGCTGAGTGCACAGCAGTTAACTGCGGCAATTATGGTACTAAGCCACAAATCCCAATCAGCAGCGCGCTCCTAAAAATCCGGTGGAAGAGTGAATATCAAATCCATTTGTGTTAGTCCAATTAGCAATTATAATAACCAAGTCCATGGCGAGCAAATTATTCAGAACTTGTAAAGGTTTTTTGCTAAAAAAGTGTGTTTTTTTTTAAACTAAAAAGTTTTTATAAAAACAATCAACAAAACAACAAGCCATCAAAATAGCTGTATAAATGATATGCGTTTTCTAGTGAACGCAAAAATTAATTTTAACATTCAAAAGGGAATAAAAACAACCTTTCTCAATTAACAACGAGCAGTTTTGTGCCGAACACAAAAAGTGTATTTTAATTCAAAGGACGTAAAAAAAAATAAAAAAAGGTCAGGAAAAGAATATCTGGCTATTAAATCTAAATGATTATTTCTATCTATTTCTTTGTTTGCTATAATTTATGGTCCATAATTAATCCTTCAATTTTAATTATAAAAATAAACTAGGGCGATCCTTGTTTTGATGGGGATAAAAAACAAAGCTTGCAGTCAGCAGAAACATGCAGAAAAACGTCAAAAATCAAGAGCAGTTCAAATATCAAAAGCAATCCCCTGACTGCAACCAACCCAGTCTTCTGGGGAAAAACAATATATATTAGTAACAGGAACATTAATTGTTGGCATCCACGGTTATCCAAAACACAAACCTTAAGTTTTATTCAGTTGTCATTTGGTGGTCACAGATTGTTTTGGTTTTTATCAAACTTGGGCGGGTTTAAAATAAAATTTAAATCTTTTTTTAATTTATTATATTTTCTTGACTCTGAAAGCACTTACTTAATTTTAAGGGTTTGTTCAATCCAACAGCCTTGGAACTGTGCAATCAAAAAAAAAATTTTGACTTTGGATAAAATAAATTTACGAAAAAAAATGACAAACCTACCGTCGTCAATCACTTGATCTATGTGCGAAATCACCGTCCATTTGTAGCGTGCGGTACGTTTCCTATCAGGTCGTTGCGTGCATGAGGTCTAATATATCACACAGGTAAAGCATACTAGCGCCTGTGCTATTGTATTCAATCTGGAGGTCCGGTGGATCAAGTATGGCCGGTATGTAAGTCTTTTTGTGATGTGACAAAAACATACAAGCAAACGAGTAATGCAGAATTATTTGAAATACAACCAATTTTCTAGAAAGCTTTGTTGCTGTTTATTGCAATATTCTTTAATTTAGTCTCAACAAGTTTTCAGGCTTCCCCAATCATATTTGTGTGGCAAGGTCATTTCTTCTTTTTTATCACTTGTATCAAGATTAAAACATACTGGGTTAATTTAAACAAAGAGTGACCTTACCATTATTTTTATATTGCGCCTTAACTATTTTTAATTTGGCCAAATTAATGCCTTGTTTTTTTGCTTTCAAAAACCCTGGTATGAACACGGTTGGATATAAATGGCGTAGCACATGTTTAACAATAATAACAGGATTTTTAAATAAAAAAGAGTGAACATTTCAAAAAAAATGAGCGGTTTGGTTTTAAAGCTAAAGTCTTCCAGGCTGAAAATAAGGGCGTAACCATTCTCCGCCAACAAAAAATAAACAATAAACCCGCGAGCGACAAAAATTTTAAAAAAAGAAGTTTTCAGCGGTTATGTAACCAAATATTATTTAGTTGCGTCATGTGTTTCTCTGCCATAATATTTTCTCAAAGAACGAGTAGTTACTTTACCACTCATCTATTTTCACCCTGATAGAATTTATCTTTAGTTATAAAACAAAAAATTTCATTTTCCCAGCATTTATAAAATACCACCAAAGCTAATTAATAAACAAAACAATGAACGATGCATCATCCGTTATCTTTGGTTTTGTGCATGAACAAATGAAAAAAGAACTGGTTTCAAAAACCCAGGAAAAATTAATACAAAAAAAATGGAATTGAATTTTTCTTTTCATTTGCATTAATGCTATGAAATTTTCTTTCTATAATCTTTTTCAATCTGCAAACCAATTTTCATTAAATTCTTGTGTCTTAAATCTTGGTTATTAAATTGAAATGTTTAGAAAATTTTATTTATTTAAAATGTACTCACTTTTAAGGCTGGTTCACACTACATCACTTAAGACGTATGACGTAACACTTAAGACGTAACGTAAGAAGTTGATCAGTTCACACTACCTTACTTAAGACGTCAGACGTATCACTTAAGACGTAAGGGAGATAGAACTGTGCTCTATCTTTACGTCGATTTGACGTAAGCGAACAAAAAAAACTGCGCAAATTTACAACTGCGGCTGCTGAATTGAACTTTCTGGGCTTTTTTTATTAAAAATTTTTAACGTGTGGCGTTGTCGAATATTTAGCAGTTAATTCACTCACAACAATATGTCAGAATATCCAATTGATGACGAAAAATTAATAAATCTAGTTAGAAACTGTCCCAATTTATACGGTAAATCAAATTCGGACTTTCTTGACAATGATATTCGGCAAAATACTTGGCTGCGAATCGGAGGAGAACTTAATGTGGAATGGGAAGAGTGTCAACTTCGATGGAAAGCTTTACAGGAGCATTTCAGTCGTGAACGGCGGGATGAAAAAAAAGCTTCTGGGTCTGCTGCTGTCAAAAAGAAAAAGTGGGATCTTTATGATCAAATGTTATGGTTGACTGGCTTTATCAAATCCAGAAAGTAAGTCTATAACTAAAAGCGATAGTTTGTTGAGAGTCTCCTGTAACCAAATAACGAAGTGTCACCGCTAATCTTTGATCAGGTGAAATAGGCTCTCTTAATTTCGTGGCGGATTTTGATATTATAGGTCCAACTATTGTTAACAATAAACTAAACTTTTCTGGTGACATATGGAAGTAGTCATAAAAAAATTCTGGATTCGTTAGCCTCAGTTCTGTAACCAAATTGAAAAATTCTCCCTGTTCTTTCCGTTTTTGAAGTACTGGGCGGACCCACCAACGTCTTTTATTTTTTTTTAGTTTTTTACGACGATAAAAGAGCCACAGTAAACTTAATTGATCTATTTCGAACATTTCTACAAGCAAGCTTGTCATTTTAGCAACAAAATTAGAATAGTCCGGTAATAGAAAACAACTAATTCACCTTACGTCATACGTGCTAAGTGTGGTAGTGTGAACTGATGGCCCTTACGTCTTACGTCATACGTCATAAGTATACGTCATAAGTTTACATCATACGTCTTAAGTTATGTAGTGTGAACCAGGCTTTACAGACACTTTAAGTAAAGAAATGTTGGTCCTCAAAAAACAAAACTTTTTTATTAGTATGAGTTTAAAAAACGATGTTTGTTACACTGCCAGGACATGTTTTTTTAAGTATTTTCCTAAAATTTTAGCGACATCCATTCACTAAATTGAAACGAATCACGTTTTTAATGCGGTTTTAAATGCGCAAAATTTTTTACAATGTAAAAAAAATTTTATAAAATTCACAATTTTTTTTCTAAAATGTTTGGCATTCTGCACATTATTGATACGTTTCTGTCCTCCAATATCATGCTCCAGCACTACTTGCTATCATTTAAAACGAAGGGAACTATAGAAAGCTTTCGAGTTCCAGCCTTTAAAAGAGCGATTTCTGTTATTTTATCGGCATTTTTAGAACTATTTTTATTGCTTTTAATAAGTTTTAAAAAAAATATTGTTTCTAAAAAAATTATTCTAAATTTTCTGCTAAAAATAGATTCTAAAATAAATAGATTCTTAATTTTAAATAGATTCTAAAATATTGCTGTATTGTTGGTGAATATTGTTATCAAAAAATAATTTACTTTATTACTCTTTATTTTTTTATTAAATGATCACAAAAATATGACGGAGCTCCAAAAAAGGGCTTCGCTTTAGAGTTCCAAAGCTCCAGGTATCATTTATATTGTGAAAAAAACTAAGCATGTATGCATTATCACATGAACCACAACTGCTGTACGTTTTCTTGGTGGTCCTAAATCTTGTTAGACAGTTAAAAATGCACTTTTATGTTTATGAATTTTTTTAAATTATTAAAAAATTACTAGTGACCCTAAAACCGTTGATAATGTAATAAATAATCTGTCTGAAAAAAACACGCATATTAGACACATACTCTGTAAAAACTTAAAGTATACAAGCGTTAATAAAAGGCAAATATCTTTCCTATTTCCTTGTCCGGCCTATAGTGTAATGGATAGCACGTCAGGGTCGACTTTGGAGGTTAGGGATTCAATTTCTGTATCAGCCAATTTTTTAATAAATTTGGCTATCTAGGTTTTTCATCGCCTGGTTATTTTCGCTTCTACTTTGGGTCGTCACACATATAAGCTTATAACAACCCTTCAAAAATTTGGTAATTAAAATATGCTGTTTTTTAGGCCCTTTTGGTAACCACTGTCAAAATATAGAATTGACTTTTAAAAACTTGTTAATTGCAGTTTTTAAATATTTTATTATTTTTTGAAAAAATAATTTTTATTTTATTTTAGCTTATGGGACAAAAACCCCAATAATCATGAATAAAACGTTTAGTTTTTCGATATATCCTTTATAATACCTGACGTTTTTACGCTTTTGAAAACAAGGATATGCTTTTGCGTATTATGTAACAGAAACACCCTGGCATTTCAAGAACTCTAAAATGTCATATTTTATTCGTTATCACGTGATTACGTTTTAAGGAGCTAAATATTCCAGCCGTTTAGACGTCCCGCCCTAACAACCTCATGGAACACTTATTTTTCATGGACGCCCATTCTTTGCGCGGTCGCCAGTCAACCAGGTATGGGGCGGAAAACAACGCCCTTCGCCCATTACTCAAAAACATGACCTAATTAATTATATAAAATTATTTTATCTAATATTATATAATTGGTATTAATATTTTCTATTTTCTATTTTCTATTATAAAATGAGTTATCTAATCGTTTAAGTTTGTTCTTAAATTATTACTGTTTGTTTTGATTCATTCATTCCATATTGACTGGCTAAAACGGCGTAAATGAGGCGTCTGCTCTTGTGCCAGAGCATTCCCTTTCTTCGGCGCGAAGAAAGGAAAAGCGCTGAAGTCACAATTGCTCACATCACTTTCACGGAAGGACGCTCCAGGAGCGCAGTCAATCATCGCAAAGAATGGGCATCCATAAAAAAATGTCCAATGGCGGGCTCTGCGTTTATTGGTTGTCAAAAATTCTAATTCTGAATTCTTATTGGCTGACTTTTTGAGACCTTCTAACACTAAACAATTTCCGATTAAAAAAACGGTTTTAGACCAGACGGAATTTTACAATAAATTCTATTTATAAATTACATAACTATAACAGTTTTTTTTTAATTTGTAAAAAAATTTAATATCTGCATTTTAGGGATAAAAGTAGTCCAGGATTTTTTTATCTAGTCTAGTCTAGACTAGTTACCCCAAACGTTAACTAGTATAGTACTAGTTAAAGGCCAAATCAAATTTTTATTGGTCCTAGTCCTAGTCTTAGTACTAGTTTGTTTTTGATTTCTTAATTAGTCTCGCAGAAATCCTAGCTAGTCCTAAACTAGTCTATTTAGTTTTTTAACAAAACGTGCCTTATTTATTGTTTGAAACTCAAAAACAACGTTTTAAGGTGATTTTATTTTAAAAAATTACTACAGAACTTGCTAAGCACTTTTTGTATACACTTTGTACAAACAAAACTGAGTATTATCGAGGCCTTTTGCTAAAAAAAAAAACGTTCTTTTATTTCGATTGCTGTATGAAAAAATTAATTTGTTATGACCGAACGGGCGTTTTCCACAAAAAACAGTCCTGCACAAAATAAAAAGACTTCAAAGAATATCTTAAAGACAACTTATTATTTATTGTTTATAAACAGTAAATAATAATTTCCAATGTTGAGACTTTTGTCCACACCAAAAAGGTTTAATATATGTGTTTTTTGTCATAATTCTAAAGAAAAACTTTACCAAGTCAAAAAAAGCGAAAAATGTTTTTTATTATTTTTTTCTAAATCAAAAACTCATACTTTTAAAAAAAAACACCCTTTTACTTTAAACTATAAGTTTGGTTTGCGAATTATAATCAAGGGACCGACCGCAGGTGCGCTAAATAAAAATAACGCCATTAAATCTTTTTGCACCCAAAAAAATTTCAAAACTTAATATAAAAATTACGTTATTATTTTAGTAAAAGTGCGCTTTCCAAATAATATTAATACTTCTGGACGTATATCAAATATAGAAGAAATTTAGAAAAAAAGTAAAATTTGGCTTTATTTAATTTTTTGAGTTTTTCTTAAAGTTTTTCGGAAATTAAAATACTTTAGTCAAAAAACAGTTTTTTTTAGTTTATTTTTCATAAAAAAACTAATTTAAGTTTCATAAATAGTAATCAACAAATACTCATTAACATTGGCCCCCCCCCCCCTACTCTCTAAAAAGTGGCCCTAAAAATTATTTTAAAAAAAAAGTCATAAATCTCATTTTTATTAAATTAAATAAATAATTATTTTAGAAAAGTTCTTCTATAATATTAGTTGATTGAACGAAAAAATTCGTAAAATTAACTTAGAAAAATCTCGTTGAAATTGATAATTGCTCTTTACATATTAAACATACAGTTTTGTCTCGTGCGGTGGTTTTTTATTTTATAATTAGGTTTACCGCTAGTTTCGTTATTTGTTTGACTATTTATATAAACATATTCTACGAAAATAATTAAATCCTATGTATAACTAAAGCCAAATTCTTTCAACCTTCATTTTTTTGTTTTATATTTATTATTTACAAAAATAATGGTTTTAAAACATAAAAATAAGGTTCGGTCAATTTAATCCGTCTGTTTTTAAAGTTTTAATATTTACCACGCGACGTTTCCTTTGATTATGTTCTAAATTCTAAATATAACAAACTTGTGAGGATATTTTGTTGGAAATATTGGAAATTCTTCGCTATTGTTAAAACAAAATTACTTTGCAAAGAAAAAATTCTAAAGGCGTTGATGATTTCTATGGAATTAAGATGGCAGAAATTGCTTGTGTGTGCACTGACTTTAAATCCTTAGTTTGAAGTGTGTAAAATTTCCTGCTAGGGATTTTAAGTTTTTGCAACACTTTATTTATTTTTTAAGTTGTGAAATCTGGACTTTCGTTTAAAAAACAAATTAATAAAGGACAGACGAAGGTAAGAAATGTTTTGTCTTTTAATTAAAACAATATTATATTTGAAAAGTAACCATAAATCACATTTTTCTTCACCCTTAAAATGATTAAATAAAAAAAATATGAAAAAATGTTTGGCGGAAGAAGGACTTTTTGTCTCGCTATTGCGCTGAAATTAAAATAAATATAAAAATTGGAAGTTAAAACTATTGTTTTGAATTTTTAATTTATTATGCTTGTTAAGTATTATAAATTCTTGCTTAATGTAAGCCTATTCTATATATCTTTTAACCGGAGTTTTATCGGAAAAATTTTATTGTAAGACAGGAGTTCCACTAATTTTTTAATAGACCTCTGATAAATAAAAAAAATCGTAAAAGTTGCTAACTAAGTCAACGTATCCTTTTCCATTAAAAATTTTGTAGAAACTTACTAATTTCTACGTTATATTAACCAATCACTTTTAAGAGAGTATATGTTTTTACATCAGTATTTAAAAATATAAGCATTACAAAAAATTGCTGCTGAATCACAACAGACTGCTGCATTGCATTGTATACAAAACCGACTTATTTACAAAAAAATATAATTTATATGTTAAACGTAAAAAATTTCAATCAATTAGTTTGAACTCCAATTGTATTATATTTTAATTTGATCGTAAATAATCTTTACAATTTTCTTTCATTTATTTTTCCCAAACCATCTTTTTTATTGCTGCTGGTCAAACTAGTAATTTTTCCTTGCTGAGGCCCTGTCTTAATTTTGGGTGGCGACCTTACCCACTGCAAGCGACCCTGACTGTCGCGAAAAATGCTGCAGCAACCGCCATTGAAGCATTGAAAGTTTGGCAGGCAAGAAGCCTGTCCGGTTCCAACGCAGCCCTGATTAGCCCGCACGCCATTAGGACATTCCGAGAAAATGACCGATGGACAGCAGCTTCCTTGAAAACATGAAAAGTTTATACCACATGTTTGAGAAGGACTAACGCATAGACCCACAGCAGGTTGTCCATCAGGACAAGATCTTATCTGGTTTTGATTGGGGCAACAGGCCCCCTTTAATGCAAACCAAATTTACTGGACAAGCTCCACCAAGGTTACAAGACTGCTGAGAAACAGATCCGTCAGAACAAGTCGTCAATGGGCAGCACCTTCCATTAGAACAATAAAAATTGACACCACACGTCTGAGCAGCACCGACACACAATCCTACAGGGGTCTGAGCGTCAGGACACAATTGGTTTTGATTTTGAATGGGACAACAACCTCCATTTTCACACTGAAATTCTTGTGGGCAAATTGCACCGTTAATAGAGCCACATGGTTGACTCGCAAGCTGACCGTTGGCACACCTTGGTATAGGACAGCAATTGTTACCATCGAAACAAAACTGGTCTTCTGAACAATTTTTGAGCTGGCCGATTTTAAGTCAATTACTCTACGTATCATTTGCAGACTTGCGAATATCGATTTTTCGATCCGATTTTGTCCAATTGGCGAGTGGTGGCGAAAATCGACGCTCCGACGGGAAAGAACTCGGCTCACGCGGTTGCCGAAATTCAGGTAGCGTTACTGCGGCAGAATGAGTCAAAATGCGTATAAAACATATGCGAATGTGACTCGTTTAGGATTTCAACGGCACCTTATTAAATTTAGATTGAGTCACAGCTACGTGTATTTTATAGTGAGTGTGACCCATTTTGCTGTAGTAACGAGGCATCGTATTTTTGGATAAATATATTCAACGGGTTCGCGTTATAGGCACTTTGCACTGGAACTCGGTTTATACATAAAGTATGCAATAAACATAAGCGTCACCATAATGGATAATTACCGTATCTCCTACTTATCTTTTGTAATATGCAGATCAGCCCTTGAAAGCGCGCGAAATTTCGATCGCTTGATCTACATACTACAAAAGATAAGTAGGAGATACGGTAATTATCCATTATGATGACTCGCTATGTTTATTGCATACTTCATGTATAAACGGAGTTCCAGTGCAAGGTGCCTATGAAAATTTTATTTGATAATTTGACAAGCGTTCTCTCAATTGGTTTTGATAATTAAAGTCACCAAATTGTTTTTATCCAAATTTATTTTAAGTATCACAACCAAATATAAAGATTACGGGTGCACGTGTGTTTTATATATTTGTGCAAGTCGGTAAATTTTAACTGGTAACTTAAAAAAAAAGTATAATCAATAAAAAATCAAGACAAGTCAGGTATAATGAAACTCACATAATAATATATTTGTATACGGTGTCGTTTAATTTGCATAATCATGGGTCGTGCGCAGCTGATTGGTCGTTAAGTATGGCGAAGAGTGCGTTCAGTATTTTCTTGCGCGGTTTTCCAACCAAAGAATTAGCACTCAAGTCGCTTTTTATATCTCACTGACGTCAAATTTAAAGATTTAGCTTGAATTTCTAACCGGTATATTAATTATTAACTTTTGAACCCACAGGGACGTTAGACAAATAGTTCCACCTTAGGTTTTTTTTTACGTTTAACTATTTTAAAAAAAAAATTAATCAATCAAAACTATTGGGGGTGATTCACACCGGAATGGCAGCTGAAAAGTGACGCGTTCCGCGCGCTTTTACATCATTACACAGTCATTTTTGGTGCGTTGTGAACGATGTGTCACTTGTCAGTTGCCACTTGCCACTCACAGTCATTTTTGGTGCGCTGTTAACGATGTGTGCGATGCGTCATTTGTCAGTGGCCACTCACGGTTTAAACCAGCCTTAAATGGAATTCTTATACATACATAGTCTTGATTAGGGCGAAACCTATCGGTCATTTAAAAAAATATAATGCCATTTTTTATTCTAAGGCCAATTAAATTATTTTTGTTTTGTTTATGCTTTTGCTAATAGTTGTGTTATTTTGCCAAGAGAGCTTTAGCATAATGTGTCCATACAACTTTTTAATGTTATTATAACCTCTAGAAAGTCACATTTATGTCCAATTATATCAACAAAATGTTTGTAAATTATAGGGTTTTATTGGAAATCTCACTGTATTCAATTCCAAATCCATTCGTTTCGTCACGATCCAAATCAATACGGGTGTAGTGACCAATTATTTACTCATAAATTATCATCTAAATTTGCAGTCGGAGTATTATAACTTATATTTTCTTGAGTCTAAAGAAAAATGGCTGTTGGAAGCTTATTCCCAAGGTTAATTTGCAATTTATTCGTTATTGCTAACTATTCACTACTGTTATTAATATATTCGTGATTGTTTGTTGGCACATACTTCGTCCAAATGTCCAAAGAATAAAACCAGAAACTCTGATTTTGGGTGTTTTAAACGCATTTATTGAGGATTTTTTCATTATTTTTGGCATTTCGACCGAAAGAATTTTGTCTCTTGGACATTTAGACAAAGTATGTCACAAGCCTAAAAACTCAGTTTATATTTCGATGTTACATTGTAAGAAAAAATTTAAAACGTGCTGGAAAAGTTAAAGGTAAATTATAAATAAAAATATTATATAAAAAAACGCATATAAAATAGACGCTCTGTGTGGTAGTAGCAAAAAACGGGTGACGGAAAAAAAGCACCCGTGGCAAAGGCGGAAAAAAAGCACCCGGTGTTAAGGCGGAAAAAAAAGCACCCGTGCGCGGGGCGGAAAAAAAGCACCCGCCCTTAACCCGGAAAAAAAGCACCTGAAGGGAGCCTATGACAAATATCGTGTAGCGACGTTTATTTATTACGTTATCAGTATTATAAAACTTAACTTAAACATCTCGTAGCGTTTAGCGGTTTTTTATATTTAGTCAATGTAAGATTTTTATTTGGTTGATAAACACAAGATTAAATTAACAATTATTTGTTAAATAAAATAATTAAAAATAAAAAGAAATTAATACATTTCTTGTGTTCAGTTGGTTAATTGTATGCTAACAAACTGTAAGCAATTTATGTTAACTGCAAATTCACACAAACTTTTAATTTGCGGTTTTTTATCTATTTCTTTGTGATATCATAACAAATACGCTACAGTAATTTTTTATGTCATAATTTGCCGCAGGACAATAATAAAACGGATAATTACGCGGGAAAGCGAAAGTTCATGTGCGGCCACTAAAATCTCACGCATTATAAACTTACCACTGAATAAAGTTAGCGTTTACAAATGTAAAATAGAAAACAGTTAAAACGAAAACAGTGCTAGGAAATATTTGAACATTTTAGACATAATTCCCTTTAATTACATTTGTACATTTAGCAGATTTTTTAAGTTTATATTGGTGGTGCTGGTTTTAACATTTTTCAAAGTAAAGTAACATAATAATAATAATTCAAAGTAATTTAACAAAGTAAAGTAGTGGTGTGTTGGCAAAAATATTACGTAATAAATTTGAAATTAGGTCAAGCCGTTCACATTAATTAGGTCAAATTGTTTATATTAATTAGGCCGTGTTATTAACTATATAAACAAATATATTTTAATTTCAATTCGATGTTTTGTTTTTCTAATTCGATAATTTACCAAATTTGATTATAATCGTTAAAAAATGGCTGATTTTGGTGATGCGGAACCTTTTAAAGTTTTAAGTAGTTGTAATCGACACCCAAAAATACAGTACCCAAGCCAAAGTTGGCCCGGTTTGGTACTGGAGTTTACATGGAAAAACGCCGCAGTTGATGGGGCCATATACAGATGTCAAAAGTGTTTTTCCGAAAAAGAAAATAATAACGCCTTACCTACTGTACCTACGATTATAATAAAAAACGGTCGTTTTCAGCATAATCCAGATTATCCTAATCCAGACCACTATTGAGGAAATAATCTTATTACTAAGGTCGGTTTTTTTAGTTTTAGCACACAATATAATAAGATTAGTGATGTTCCCCGGAGCTCCGGAGCTCCTTCTGCTTTTCGGAGCTCCGGAGCAACCGCTGAAGCTCCGGAACTCCGAAGCTCCGCCCTATTTTTCCACTAATTTTATGAATAATTAAAGAAAGATGCCATAGATTATTAAGTCAAATTTTTTTGTAAATTAAATTTTTTTCAAAACTTATTTAAAAACCAAGAAATGTTGAATGTTGAATTATGCTTATGTGTTGTATGTTTTCTGGAATAAAACTGACTTTGACTTAAAAACAAAAATAAAATATTTAATATTTAAAACTTTTGTAAAAGTATTTACGTTTTTTACGCAATTATATGATTCAATTTGAAAATATTTATTTAAAAATTCTAACATTAAACTACTGAAAAGGTTTGATATCTATAATTAACAACATTGTAAGGTCAAAATTAAAAAAAAACTCCTAAAAAACAAATGTGTATACAATAGTGATAACGTAATAAATAAACGTCGCCGTACAAGATTTGTCATGCGCTCCTTTCGGGTGCTTTTTTTCCGCCTTGCGCTCGGGTGCTTTTTTTCCGCATTGCGCGCGGGTGCTTTTTTTCCGCCTTAGCCACGGCTGCTTTTTTTCCGCCTTTCCCACGGGTGCTTTTTT
>JASAMX010005945.1:0-49366 GCA_030248175.1 Microlaimidae sp. YZB2_3
TCGATCCCTAGTTTTCAGTATTAAAGTCGCACATATCCGAATTTTCAGTAAATTTTTTAGTTTAAAAATTAGGTTTTCACTATTTTTAGGTTATATATGCTTTTTTTATTAAAAATATAATTATAAAAACCTTAAACTAAATTAGCAAATTTTTTTTAAAATAAAAGCTCAAAGATAATTTTTATTGGAATTTCTGTTTAAATGCCTAGCACTTTTACTAGTATTCATAAAATTTTGGACAAGATTTATACGAACTGGGTTAATAACTTTGGCAAGAAAACTCTGGACCGGGTGGTACACTCTTTAGACTGTGTCCAGTATTTAATATCGTTAATTTTTGACACGTATTAATTGATTTTTTAAGCAAATTTTATTTGAAAACTTATTCCAAATTAAATACAAACAGTTCATACTAATTTATAGTTTAAAAAATTCAAATTTTGTTTTTTGGGCTGTATAAAAATATTAAACTGCTAAAAAACTGAACTGACTTCGCAACTAAAAAAAGACTACTTTATCCTCTTAAAAAATTGTATTTTTATTTTGGTTCAATAATTTTTGAATTTCGTATTTTTTTTAGCTTTAAGAGCATTTTTTTGGCTACACACTGTCTATAGACACCTTGCACTGGAACTCGGTTTATACATGAAGTATGCAATATACATAAGCGTCACCATAATGGATAATTACCGTACTCCTACTTTTTTTTGTAGTATGCAGATCAACCGATCGAAATTTCGCGCGCTTTCTATCGGTTGATCTGCATACTACGAAAAGATAAGTAGGAGATACGGTAATTTCGCGCGCTTTCTATCGGTTGCTCTGCATACTACGAAAAGATAAGTAGGAGTACGGTAATTATCCATTATGGTGACGCTTATGTATATTGCATACTTCATGTATTGCAAGGTGCCTATAATATATACCGCTGAGCAAAGCAAAGTGCAAGAAAATGTTTTTAAAATTACTTCTCCTAACCTTTAAATTTTTATTTTTACTAACCTACAAATGGGTGGGGGTGTCCGCTCGGTCATATCAAGAGTACAAAATAGCACAAATTTGGGAATGTGGATCAATTAAATTATTAATTTAGGGTTATAAAAATTGAGGGTTTATAATAATTTAGTGAAAAATTTAGCAAATTGCGAAAAAAAATTTTAAAAAAATCATAACATCTGATTATTAGCACTTTTTCTAAATGGAAAGTAATAAGAGGAGGCCATTAAGCAGCCATTGCCGTGCTGGCCTTCGGGCAGCACCCAAAGGGCCCAGAGGTACCACCTGGTTGCTGGATCTTTTTTCTCATAGAAATACGTCCAGCTTGGCATGTGTACGTTCGCATTAAGTGCTACACGACAATATATTTCAGTATGTTGAACTGATTTATTATATCAGTTTAGCTAAATATATATAGTTTTTTTGATTAAACATCACAATAGTTAGAAATCATCACTAAAATAGTACTTTTGTGAACAATGATGTCAAATTAGCAAAAAAAGTTAAAATTTGTGCTTTGAAACAATTTCAAAGTTTTCAAAGCTTCACGGAGTTTATTGGTAGTAAAACTAATTAAAATTTATAAATTAATTTCACAAAAGCCCATTCCAAAGTTTTAAATAGAAGCATTTTCTGGAATTTAAACTTCAAATAAAGTGGAAATTAAGCACGCAAGTAACGACGCACCTATTGTACAAAATGGCAACATTTGAAAATATAAAACGTATGAGTCGCTCGCTATGATTGTCGCTTGTTCCAGTGTACCCTTTTTCCAAAAAAAAACCTTTATTGAGAACTAGTCTATACGTTTGATACTTTTTTGCATGATTAATGTGTCAGTTTGAATAAAAATTTTAAAGTATATTTTAGCAATTTTTTTGCAAAAAAGGCCAAAGTATTTAATTGGTATTTATTTAATATTTATTTAATTGCAAAAAAGACCAAGGTATTTAATTGGTATTTATTTAATATTTATTCAAACTCTAATATTAATCGTCGTTTTGTTGCTTTCAGCATTAAACTGGGAAGCTTACGCCTGTATTAGCGCTGGCAATCGTACGTTTAATTATTTTCTTTTTTTTAAAGAATTTGTTTGGCAACTATTTCGGAAAAAAATTCCAAACCAACTAAAAGTTATGTAACTGAAATTGATTAAATACGGTTTTTTAACTGATTCGGCCGAATCGCACTGAATATATATTAAAGGGCTTTTCTTTTTAGCAAGTTATTCTGGATTTTTATTAGATAATAAGAATAAAAATCTAGAAATTGAATTGTATAAACATAAACAATTTAGTATCTTAAAAAATAATTAATATAAAATACATTTTTAACGTCAAGGTGCTAATCAGTTTTTCATTTTTAATTAATTTAGTAGTTGCAAGTGGTGTTGAACGTTTTTACATAATTAAATTATGTGGTTGATAGCTTTATGCAATAATCACAATATTTACTGTCTCTCTGGTTCCAATATTTATTGTTAATGTTGTTTTTTGTTTTAGCACCAGTGTGTTTCAATTGCGAAGATTAATATGGAAAATAATATGAAAAAATACACCCTGTGATTTAACATCACGATATTTTTTCTGGTTTAACAATAAATTTTTTTTTGTTTTTAAAAATTTCTAATATTCCAAGCTTAATGGTGTGGAATAATAAAAAAAAATTTAAATTTTGTTTAAAACACTCTCAAATTCACTTAAATTGAAATTTCTTGTGAGCAAGGAATAATCAAAAATTACAAAAACTGTTTTGTCTTAAAACGACGTTTGATAGATTCATAGTTTTACTGCCAGAAAAAATATTAGTTTTATTGTAAAGCACAAAATATTATTTATTTATTTATTTTTTATTTATTTTGTTCATTTAATGATTTTTTAATGATGATTTAATGATTTAAAGTCGACTCTGGCGATAACCGCCTTTTATTAACGCTTGTGTTTTGAGTTTTCACAAAAGGGAAAGTTACGTATATGTCACATTTGATTCTGCTGTGTTTGTTTAAAATATTGTTTGAATGTCTTTATATAATATAATAAATTATTTTTACATTCAGGTTCTTCTGCAATATGCAAAAACTTATGTAAAGACAGACATTTAAATAAATTAATGGTCTATGGTCTATAAATTAATGTCTACTACGGGTGTCATATGTACTGAAGCAAAGGCTAAAGTGATTTACTAAACTATTTGTGATCTGAGTACTAAGCTAAGGCGCGGCAAAACCTCGGCAAAAAAAACTGGAAAAATGTTAGCTTTTGCAAAAAAATGACAGATGATAAATATATTTTTACTTTTGTCACCAAAACAAAAATGTGATTATGCTATGAAAGTAGTTAGGTTATAATATATTTCCTGATAGTTTTTACGCAGTATTTTAAATATATTTTTTAGATATAATGATATAAAAGGAAAATATTGGCGTTTGAAAACTTTAAATTTTGAAAAAAAATATTAAAATATTTTTAAAACAATATTTACCTACTCTTTTATTTAATTTTAAATCACAACTTAACATTCTTACTGGTTTTTAGTGCCAAATTATTAAGCAAGAAAAAATCTTTTTATGGTTCGTTTTTCAAGAGTTTTAAAACTTTTTAAGAGCTTAATATTTTTAAAAAATTTGGCATAGTAAACAAAACCAATAAGTGAGCCAAAAATACTTGGCTTATATACCTACCAAACATGCTTGTAGAAATTTTTAGAAATGTACTTGACCAATAAAATTTCTCCAATAAAAGTTTATTTAATAATTGGAAGTTTCTAAAAGCTTTGTCATTTGTAATGACTCAATAACTATATTAATATATACATGTGCATTTTTTAAAACATTTTTTAGATCTCAAAATATAAAAATCCTTTAATTTCAAGTATCGTTTTCTGGACTTCCATAATACTGACGTCACTCTTTAATTATCTAGCCGATGGTTTCGTTTACCAGCTGGTTTAAACTACTGCAACACAAGACGAGTGGTGGTTTAATGCAATTGTTAAAAATCCTTATAAAATGTATCAATTGATCAGTCATCGATTTTTACCAATCTTTTGCCAGTGTTTCACAATTACTTAAGCGATTATTGCAATCAATAGCTAGTTGAAATAAAAATGAAATGAAACCTTTATTTCAAAAAGAAAATACAAATATAAAATTGGATATATATGAACATGTAATTAAATACAATTAAAACACAAAAACCATGCAATAATCAGAATCTATATATTAAAATCAATGCATATTATATGATAACGTTAAGTGGGTTATAAACAATCAAAAAATAGTTCTTTAAAAAAATAAAGGAAGGACACAAGAGCCTTTCGGCTACTAAAAATGCCTATCAAACTCTAGAAAGATTTTAAAATTTTGATTTTTTATTTTGTTCTTAAAACTTTGTAGAGAAATTGAATTAACTAAAACAGCTGAAAGATAGTTCCAATATTTGGTAACACGGGAGCTGTATGAATAAAACATTATATTTTTTTGATTGAGGAACTTTTAGTTTAAGATTGTGATCGTTTTTACCTGTGTAGCAACCCCATGAAAATAATTATCAAATTTAAGGTCTGTTAATTTTTTTATAATGCGAAAACATACATTTAAATCAAACTTAATTCGTCTTTCTTCTAATGATTCTAAGTTATATAATTTTAGGCGTGTCAAATAACTGTCTTCAGGGGAAAAGCCACATCTAATGTGCAATTTTCTTGTATAATAACGTTGAACATTTTCTAAAGTATCTATGTCTTTACAAAGGTATGGTAACCAAACTTGGGGACAGTACTCCATGATTGGCCGCACATAAGCCTTGTATGCAGTCAAAAGAGCGTTTCTATTCGATGTTTGAAAGCTTCTAAAAATTATATTCGCCATTTTATAGGCATTACTTGCAATTTTATTACAATGGCTCGAGAATTTTAAGTCATTTGACACTAGAACACCTAAATCTTGAGCTTTTATATTTACCTTTAATGGAATGTTGTTAATTGTTAGTCCTAATTTTGGGTTTTCATATCCAATATACATAACGGAACATTTTTGAAATGCAATTTTTAGTTGCCACTTTTGTGCCCAATTAATAAGATTATCTATTGCTATCTGTAGATCAGTATTGTTTTGGTTTTTTTGCCTAATTTGATAGAGCTTCACATCATCAGCAAAGAGTTTGCAGGTAACATTTGATATTGTTTTGGAAGATCGTTAATATAAAGTAAGAAAAGTAATGGACCAAGTACAGATCCTTGTGGAAAACCTGAAACTACTTTGCTGAATGATGAATATGAATTACCTATAACGACTTTTTGCCTACGCCCCTGTAAAAATGAAGAGATCCATTTTAATAAATCACCTGAAATACCATAAGCTGCTAGTTTGTATATTAATTTGTTATGACAAACAGAATCAAAGGCTTTTTTAAAATCAACATAAACTACATCTATAATTTTATTAATTTCTAGAGCTTTATTTCAATCAAGCAGAGATTCCATTACTTGAGAACACGTTGACCGACTTTTAAGAAATCCGTGTTGATCGGGACTGATAAGTTTAAGTAATTTTAAGTAATTAAAGATCTGGACATATATCACCGTTTCCATTACTTTGCACGCAATGCAAGTTAATGAGATCGGTCGATAATTAAATGGATCACTTGCACACCCCTTTTTAAATATAGGAATTATTTAAATAATAATATTTTGATAATATATTTAGAATACTTGGGTTTTAGCGTTTGTTTTTCTGTGCGTTTAGGCACATAAAGTTCGATGGCTGTTAAAAGATGAAACCCTTCTGACATTATTGACGTGATGGTATAAGTTTGATTGTCAAAATTAATTCTTTAAGTTAATTAACAAAAATTATTGATTTTTCCAATAATTTTTATTACTTAAAAACTACCTAATAAATTTCGCGTAAATAACTAAATTTCTGCGACCTTAGAAAGAACGACCTAAACCATGCCTTATTCTTAAACTTTTACAAAGAAACAATTTACAAGATTGTTAATTCAAATAATAGGGTTTGACTAAAAGCAAACCAAACGTAGCTGCTACAGTTTGCTCAGGTGACTAATTTAGACACGCCCACATGTCTTTTATGCGGACAAATTTTTTCGTTCACACAACATCAACAATTTTTAGGAAATTCAATGCGTTAATGCAAATTATTTAATTATACATCAAAGATTAAGATTTCTCCTGATATTTTTCACTGCAAAGCGTTTAGTAGTAAACCATTGCAGTCAGAGCAAAAATTAACTTTTTACTTACATAAAAATTATTTGTGAATTATTGCAGTTATAGAGTATCATAATTTTTAGAATATTCAAATGAGAATAAAAATCAACAAATTGATAAAAAGCTTGAAACAAATGATGTTTTTGTTTTTAATCTATGTCAATGGAATTTAAAAATTATAAAAAATCTAAAAAAAATTATTGAAATGAAAATAAAAATTTGGTTTAATGAGGGTTCGGCCTCTCCACCTCTGTCAAAGTGTTTACTTCTTAACCAATTACACCACGACACCAACGAAGAATCAAGATCAAACGGAGATATATAAACAAATACTCCATAATAAATCAAACCTAATTGGCTGATAAAGTGACGTCAGATTCTTGTGATTTGAGTGGTTACTTAATGGCGGCATTTTTTAATCCAACGAACAACTGTTGCAGCTACGTTGGTTTTACCTTTAGTTGTATTTGTGCGGGAGATAACAATGTGCCTTTCATTAATTAGCAAATTCAAAAAAAAATTAGCAACTGATTATACTGATATCAAATTATTAGATTTCGTCGTACATAATAATCTTTTTAAATTTATCGACTTTAAAACTCATTTTGAAGGAAATCTGTTAGATTTACTGTTCTGCAATCAAAATAATCTAATTTCTAATTAATGTTTGCAAAGAACCTTTTAGCGCTACGTGTTTTACTTATCATACTTAGTTTTTCCATAAATTTAAGCGCTTATAAGTTCTTCGCACGTGTATTATGTCTACAAATCAGCTGAATTAGACAGCATATATCATGAACTTAGCAAAATTAACTTGGCTTGTAAATTGACAATGCAATTAATATTGATGATTTGTACAACAAATTTGTTTTTATTCATAAACGATTAATTAAAAACATGGTCCCAAAAGCCTTTAAAAGCCAAAAAGTTGTTTTATCAGACGCATATATTTGTGCTCTATAAATTTTGATACTTGTTTGGCATAATATTTCAAACCAAAATAATAAATATGATCTGAACTGAACAAAAAAATCTGAACAAAATTGATCTTATGTTTACCCTTGAAGGAACTAACTGATTTTTAACATAATAGACTAAAGACACAAAGTCACTTGAAAAATACGCTTAGAGTTCTTCCTGATAAAAAATATTGAATTTGTTTAAAAAACTCTGCTGAATAGCCCTAGTTTTCAAATTAAAGAAAAAACTTTTTATAAGATACCTATCAAAGGCTTCAGCCAAATCTGAGTACACCATTCAAATGAATGTCACTTTTTAAAAATAAGTATGTTTAACAGGTACGGGGTCTTTAGAGACACAAGCAGGGAACTTGGAGCCATGGGAAATTTTTGGGAACTTAAAGCCACGAGCAATGGGAACTTGGAGCCTTTCAGAAAAAAATTGGTTTGAGCTTAAATTTAGGTTTGCTTAGGCTTAGGTACACGTTTTAGCGATTTTTATTTTTGGCTCCAAATTCCCAGCTTACGGCTCCGAATTCCCTATTTACGACTCTAAGTTTCCTATTTTTGGCTCCAAGTTCCAGTTCCAAGTTCTCTAGGCTCCATCGACCCTAAATCGTTCAACAATTAGCTTTAGAAGCTGAGTTATCATAAAACTTTTATAACTATACTAAAACCACTTTTATTGTGTTTAGCTAGCAATTATAAACATCACATCAAAATTGATTGAAATTTTTAGTGAACTATAGTCTGATGTGGAAAACCCAGGAAAAAGTTTTGGTCATTGAAAAACTTCAGGGTCGTTTTTAAAAATGAAGTTTAAAAAGTTAGTACTTCGATCGGGGTGTTCATCAATATTTATCATTTTGATTTTTTGGCTTAAGCTTTAAAAATTTGCTTTATTTGCCAGTTAAAAGCTATTGTTAAAATATATCTGGCAGTCCTTGTAAGGTAGTGTGGCACACATGAGCTGACCATTTAAAATTGTGTGGTTATGATGTATAGAAAATAAATAAGAACGCATAATTTTTTTTTAATTTCTGCCTTTTCACAAAAAAAAAACAACAAAAATTAGTCAAATTTATCCTTTTAAAAGATAGTATTTTTGTTTTGAATTAAGTAATTTGATACATAATTGTTAAACTATGGTATTTAATCTCTAATATTAAACCGTTTTTGCTAAAAATATAAATAGTTTTATTGTTAAATAATTGATTCAATAGTGTAGATTATCCAAGTCAGCTAAAATTTATTTGCTTATAGTCAATTGAAAATGTTAGTATTAAGTATAATGAAACTGGGTAGTGAAAATTTTATAATTAAAAGTATAATCATTGCGTAATAACCGAGCAAAACTAAATGGTTAAATCTTTATGGTAGTAATATGCAATTTTTATTTACGCATGCAATGTATTCCGTATTTTTTAAGTACGACCTAAGTGATACGTAGAATTAGCTGCGGTGAAATTTGCACACAACATTGATTAGACTAAGATACAATCACTGATTTTTATATTTTGAGATCTAAAACTGTAATGTTTTAAAAAATGCACATGTATATATTAATATAGTTACTGAGTCATTACAAATGACAAAGCTTTTAGAAACTTCCAATTATTAAATAAACTTGGAGAAATTTTATTCGTCAAGTACTTTTCTAAAAATTTATACAAGCATGTTTGGTAGGTATATAAGCCAAGTAATTTTGGCTCACTTATTGGTTTTGTTTACTATGCCAAATTGTGTTTTTACTGTTACTGATCCGATATGCTTTTGCTTTTTAACTCCTGCTATAAATTGTTTGTTCTTGTTAACAAATATTTTTTTGTTAAATCTTTTTGTGTATTTCGCCACTTAAAAACACAACAGTCATTTTTTTAATTCATTGAAAAACTGATAAATAATCAATTTCGCATCGATTATAACAAAAATTAAATATTGGAGATATGAATGTCATCCACTTAATCTTTTATAAAAATCCTGAACAAAAATGATCTTATGTTTACCCTTGAAGGAACTAACTGATTTTTAACATAATAGACTAAAGACGCGAAGTCACTTGAAAATTACGCTTAGAGTTCTTCCTGATAAAAAAGACTGAATTTGTTTAAAAAAACTCTGCTGAATAGCCCTAGTTTTCAAATTAAAGAAAAAACTTTTTATGATACGCTAAAAATTTTTTTAGATACCTATCAAAGGCTTCAACCAAATCTGAGTACACCATTCAAATGAATGTCACTTTTTAAAAATAACAATGTTCAACAATTAAGAAGCTTTAGAAGCTGAGTTATCATTGAACTTTTATAACTATACTAAAACCGCTTTTATTGTGTTTAGTTAGCAACTAAAACATCACATCAAAATTGATTGAAATTTTTAGTGAATTATAGTCTGATGTGGAAAACCCAGGAAAAAGTTTTGTTCATTGAAAAATTTCTGACCGTTTTTAAAAATGAAGTCTAAAAAGTTAATACTTCGATTGGGGTGTTCATCAATCTTTATCATTTTGATTATTTGGCTTAAGCTTATCAGGTACCACCTGGTTGCTGGATCTTTTTTCTCCTAGAAATAAGTCCAGATTGGCATGGCTAGAATATTGTTGTTGTAGGTCAGCAACGTATGACAGTTGTACGTAGGGTTCCTTGTTTTGCATATACAGTCCTGGTTAGAAATAGAAGCCCATTGAAACGGAGACGGAAACTCGCGTCTCCAAAGCGTTTACCAGAAACGCGTGCGCGGACGTGTTTCTCGGAGACGGACTTTATAGAAATTTGTTTCCAATCTGCGCTCGCTTTGGAGATGGAGACGAAAACGGAGACCGAGATGAAGTCTCAGGAAAACGCGTTTCCTGGAAACTGGCGTCTCCCAGAGACAAAATGCAAAAGTGCCCTGGAGCACCTGGTTGATTTTGACCGTGAGAAAATGAACTTTTCGCGAGGCACCTGCAAATATCCGCTTTTATTTTAGCTGATGTTATTGTTCACCTAGCAAAGAAAAAAATAAAAATGCAATCATTAGTTTTTAGATGATCATAAACTTTATACGCATCCAAAGCATAAAATACAAATGTCAAAAGGTCACAAATGTCACAAAGATTTGAACTGTAGTTAAATAAAAAGTAAGTTTTTTACGGAAACTAGTCACTAATCTGACATTGTGTTACATTTAGCGTTAAATTATTGTTTTTATCAGCTAATTATTACTTAAAGCTAGAATTATTTTTAAGCACGATTTCATTTATAGGATATTTTATTATGCACTTAAAACATATTTGTCGAAAAAACAGTTTTTTACTGTAATACAGTAAAACGCACAAAAAATTATATCAAAAATGTAATTAAAACAGTACGTTGTAAAATTAATACAGTAAAACTTTAAATAATAATAAACAACAGTATTTAAAACATTAAGGTTGTAAAATTACAAGAAACAGTAAAATTTCCAACAAATGATAAAACACATTCATATGAGTTGTGTAAAAAGTTATTTTAATTTTTGTTACAATTATTAAAAAATAATGTTTTACATTGCTTTTATTTGACTGTTTTTAACATAAAAATAGATTTACTTTTATTTTAAAAATATTTTAAAATTGAAAGTACTTCTACTTTTACATTTATTCAAATTGTTTTGCTGCAATTACTAATGATCCAAGGAGCTCTTGAACTTAAAATTCTTTTTTGGACAACAACACTTTAAGGTGGAACACTACAGTTAAAACCGCACAAACTTTGTACAGTCACTGTTCATTACAGCTGTAACCAATTTTTAAAAACTACATACTGTATTAATCCTCATGTCCTGAACATCATTTTTTATATTTTGATGAAACATAAAAATTAAAAATAAGCTGTGGCAATGATCCACAAAGGGGATTCCTACTGAAATCGCAGGTTTTTTTCACAAAATGACATATAAAATTTTTTGTGCATGTCGATTTTAAAAATTTTTTTGTACGTAATTAGAAGACGAGTAAGATAAAACTTTCCAGTTGTTTTTAGCAAAATCGTATAGAGAAAACTCAAAGAAAACCTGACATTTTGAAAAGTTTTTTGAGAAAATTTTATTAACTTTGGAGCCTAATTTCTCAGGAATTCTTAGACGATTTTTAAATAAAGACGCTATGTTTCTAACCCGTTGAGTTATCCATTTTGATATATATTTTGTTAAAATCGGTCTGTAAACAAATTTTCATAATTTTGCAACAGATGAATTTGATTTGACGTCGGGAAACTACATTTTGAAACATTCGTTTAAAAGTACTTTTTAACAGTGGTATCGAAGACGAGCAGTACCCGAGTGGTTAGAGCGTAAGACTCAGCATACAGAAGGTCTAGGTTCGAATCCCCCTGGGAGTTATTTTTAACACCAAAAAAAATTTTTTTTTTTTAATTTTAACTTTTTTTTAAATTTTTTTAACTTTTTAATTAAAAAAATGTACATTATTCAATACTGTATTCAACCCAGAGTACGTACTTTAAGGTGGTTTTGAAGTAAAACCGGGGTAGAGTCAGAGTGTCCCTCCTGGGGGAGGTCGCAACCCCCCCTAGTGCCCCCTCGGGGGTCAAATCAAAAAACGAAGTTCGGATTCGTAATCTGACCCCCGAAAACCCACGAGTGGTTGTTTTTGAAAAAATCAAAGAAATTTTCGGAACTTCGGAACCTTAATATTTCTAAAAACTAATAAATAACCGAAGGCCTTTTGAAATTTAAGTTTTAAATAATAACTACTGTATTTTAACTTTATGAATAGTTCAGAAACAAAAAACTCTTTTGTTTGTAAAGCAAAAGGAATATAAAACAATATGAATTAAAGCAAATTGACGAACAAAATAAAGGGATTTTGCCCAGTGTACTGATACAGTATTATACAGATAAACATCAAGAGGATATGTTCAGCACTCTTGAATAATTTTCACGAAATTACTACTTGTCAAATGGGACAGTAGAACAGTTTTTTTACAGACAGTACAATACTTAAGAGACCATGCATTAAGCAACGAGTACGCGATTGTCTCTTTTTTACTTAAATCATCAAACAGCGTTAATTGTTTAAGAAACAATGTTGTTTTTTGCTCAGTATAAAACACCACACTTCAGCCGTGATTGGTCATTGAAAAAATTTATGGTTTTACTATATACAGTGTGTTACTCAAAAAAATGTTTTTAAAGCTAAAAAATTGAAGTTCAAAAATTATTGAACCAATTATTATAATTATAATTGTTTCAAAAAATTAATTGGTGACAAACTGTTTTATAATTTTGTTAACAATTTGATTCTTTTAATTTAAAACTTTATTGTTTTAAATATTTTTTGGTTATAATTTTTCGTGTGGTCTTTTTTATTACTGTAACAAATTAATTTCTTGACAAAAAACAAGTTGTAAGTACCTAATAAAATATTCCATAAATGAAAGTAGCTCTTACTAACTTTAAGTAATATATAATTAGTTGATAAAAAATGATTTAAGGTAGAACACCACAGTTATGACGAATTTTACTAAAAGTTAGATATCAACTTAGATATTAGTTTTTGTCCAACAAAAGTATAGTGCGATCGAAAGCTCAGATTATGATGTATCTAACGGTAATAATTTCGTTGTTGTTGTTCTATTTTGAGATAAATTTCAATGAATCTAAAGCTCAAAAAACAATTATTGGTCATTTGCAAAATTTGATTCACTCAGTTTTTTCCGCAATTTTATAGAAAGTTAAAGAAAAATAGGGGCAACTTTTGAATGTGGTTCGGAGTAAAACGTAATTCAAAATTTTAAGAAAATCAAAAAAATCGATGTTTTTAAAAATCAAATAAAAAAAAATCCTGAATTAGTTTTTTAATCAAATACACTTCGAAGTATTCATTAGACTTGTGTCTAACTATTTCCAAACTTTTATTAAAATCTGAGAGAATCAAATTTTTTTAATTTTCGTTTAATTTTTTTTAATTGACGCCGAGAAACTACATTTTGAACCGTTTCTTTAAAAGTGGCTTTTAATTGAGAAATCTCATCTGACCCAGTAGCCGAGTGGTTAGTACGTCGGATCTGGATCCTCGGATCCTTGGGATTGAGTCTTTGCTGGGCCATATTTTTAACGTCGAAAAAATATTTTTTTTAATTTTTAGCTTTTTAATTAAAAGAGTGTTTTATTATTCAAGATACGCTTAATTGAAAATGAAAAAAAGAAAATATTTTTGGTAATAATTTTTATTAATGTTTTGTATTTTTGACATGTATTTTATTGATGTTATTTTATGATTGTGGACGATAACATTTTTTTACAGAAAAATGAATGTAAAAATTGAATCAGCAGGCAGGTCTAATTACTTTAGTAAAAATTAATTAGTAAGGATCTGCCGTAAAATTCTAACTGTGGTGTTTTACCTTAACACTAAAATCAGGACAATGTCGTTGTGGTGATTAGTTTCCAAAAATCGTTACTCTAAAGATTTTACACAATTTAAATGTTTAAACTTAGGTTCAAATCCTTGTGCCGTGAACCTTTTTTGATGCATGTTGGTTGCATTTTTACTTTTCATTTGCTAGATAAGCAGTAACATCAGTTAAAATAAAACAAATAATTGCAGGTGCCTCGCGAAAAATTCATTTTCTTATGGTCAAAATCAACCAGGTGCTCCAGGGCACGTTTGTCCTCGTCTCTCGGAGTTTCCAGTAAACGCGTTTCCCTGAGTCTTCGTCTCCGTCTCCAAAGCGGGCGCAGATTGAAATCGAATTTCTATCAAGTCCGTCTCCCAGAGACGCGTTCGCGCAGGCGTTTCTGGGAAACGCTTTGGAGACGCGCGTTTCCGTCTTCGTTAACCTGTGCTTTTATTTCTGACCAGAGCTGTAGCATATGATCCTGCTAGGTGTACGTTCGCATTAAGTGCTACACGACAATATATTTCACTATGTTGAACTGCTTTATTATATCAGTTTGTGCTAAATATATATAGGTTTTTTTAAACATCACAATGGCTAGAAATCATCACTAAAATAGTACTTTTGTGAACAATGATGTCAAATTAGCAAAAAAAGTTAAAATTTGTGCTTTGAAACAATTTCAAAGTTTTCAAAGCTTCACGTAGTTTATTGGTAGTAAAACTAATTAAAATTTATAAATTAATTTCACAAAAGCCCATTCCAAAGTTTTAAATAGAAGCATTTTCTGGAATTTAAACATCAAATAAAGTGGAAATTAAGCGCGCAATTAACGACGCACCTATTGTACAAAATGGAAACATTTGAAAATATAAAACGTATGAGTCGCTCGCTATGATTGTCGCTTGTTCCAGTGTACCCTTTTTCCAAAAAAACCTTTATTGAGAACTAGTCTATACGTTTGATACTTTTTTGCATGATTAATGTGTCAGTTTGAATAAAAATTTTAAAGTATATTTTAGCAATTTTTTTGCAAAAAGGCCAAAGTATTTAATTGGTATTTATTTAATATTTATTTAATTGCAAAAAAGACCAAGGTATTTAATTGGTATTTATTTAATGGATTAAAGTTGGATGCCCATATAAAAAATTATTTTTACAATTGCGTAATTTCTTTATATTACAGTAAATCAAATATGTTGATAATTGTAGAAATGTAACTCTAAATCTAAAATATTCTAGTCTGCAAGAATATTATTTTGAAGAACATCCTTTTTAGAACTTCACTAACATGCTTCTATTTAACATTTTTCGGTCTAAACATACAGGAAGGGTTAAAAGGCACTTTTGATTTTAAATTTTTAGAACATTTTAAAACACCATTACCAATTTTTTTTTTAATTAAAAAATAGTTTTATCTTTCTAAAAAGTAAAATAATTAAATTACTGCGAGTACAGACGACTATGTTCGCTTTCTAGCTTGTTTTAAGTTGCTAGTTTAAGTGATTTTAATACCCCAACAACACCAACAAAACAAAAACAAACAAAGAAAAAACAAGACATAACCAGCTAACTTATTTTTTTAGCAAAAATCATAAAATCAAAAACACATGAAATTTTTCAAATGAAATTGTTTTTGGGATTCGCACTCCTTTTTGTAGTACTTCGAGATTAATCAAAATAAATGGAGAATACAAAAACAAAAAAAAAAAAAAAATAAAAATTAAATTTAAAATATAAAACTAAACAGAAAAACATTATAAATCCTCTCACGCATTGGAGCTTTCACCAAGGAACCATTAATCTTTATCGCGGTAATTTTCTTTTTTTTGGTAAGGAAATTTTAGGGAAAACCAAATAAGAAACCCACATATAAATTTCAAAATAAAACTCTAAAAACACTTCTCTATACCATTGTTTTTTTTCATTAAAATATTTCCTATATTTAGTAACAAATAGTATTTCATTAATATTAATGAATTATTGTTTGAAAAACTTAAAAAAAGAAAAAAAATCATTGATTTTTAATAACCAGTAACTAAAATATTATTAAAATAAAGATTTATTTCATTGTTTAAGGTTTTTTGGCTTCTTGCCAATTTTTAAGAAAAAACAATTAATTATTTTCTTAAAAAACAGCAAATTTATTATTTAACTAGAAAAAAATGCCGAATCATAACGCCGTACGTATTTTAACATTACTAAAGTGATTCTGAAAGATAAAAACGATATTTTTTGTTGTCATGTTCGAATGTTTAGTTTGTAAGCGATTCGATTTTAAAAATCCAGCAAAATTAGGCGCTCGTTTCCGTATACACGAAATCGACGGTAGCTATAAAGGTGTGTATCAGTGTTCACATTGCTTCAAAAAGTATTTTACAAAAAAAGTCTGGATTTTACATCCTAAAAAGCATCATGCCGAATTATCTGAGAAAACAAAAATCTCTGATTCCAGCTCGGATTTTACTGATAATAGTGAATTTTTCATTAGTTTCTTTGAAAGCTCCACAGTAGACATTTCATTTACGGAAAAATCATTTTCTCAAGTTGAAATTCGCAAAACTTACGAAATTCCGGAAAAAATTAGTGATTTAGATGCAGAAACAGATAATTTACAATTTAAATCTTATGCTAAAACTATAGCAACCAAATACGTAGCTGGTCTTCGATCGCATTCATCAGCAACTTTTATTTTAACGAACGAAGCGGTCGCTGGAGCAAATGAAGTAACTGCAGCCTAGTGGATCATTTGAAATCAATGGTGCAAAAACATATGAAAAACAATAAATGCGGTGAGATTTGCTATAGGGTAACTGACTTAATTTCGGCCACCTTTTTTTATTTTTTTTTCATGATTTGGTAAATAAATTTGTTTCGTGATTTTTTCTCTCAAAAAGATCTTGACTGTGGTTTAGGCCAAAAAAGAAAAAAAAAGAAGAAAAAAAAAAAAAAAAAAAAAAAAAAAAAAAAAAGAAAAAAAAAAAATAATTATGTAAAATTTAAATTGAATTTGCATTTGTGTAGTTTTACAGCGGGGACAGGAATGAAATTAAATTCTTAGCAGTTTTGAGCAAACTATTTTTTTCAATTTTCCAAATATCTATATTTATAATTATAAGTTATTCACAAAAAACTAAATTATATAATTATTTGTGTTTTTATCTACCTTATTTTTAGTGAATATTTATAGAAGAAACAAAAATAATCATATAAGTTTTCTTAACTTTAGTACTCTTTAAGTAAATTCCCCGAATAACCTAATCCGGGCTAAACTTTATAACATACAAAAATACATAAAATGTCTTACGTGGTTGTGATTTTTAAACTAATACACACAAAAGTTCACATACGAAAAAAATAAGAGAAAATAATTATATAATTATAATAAAAATAATATATTTTGAACCAAAATAAAATAGAGAGTTAAGTTACTAGGTACCGAGGGTTTGCAAAGTACATTGCATTTTCTTATACTTAACGGCCAAAACATGTTCAATAATTCATATATTAACTCGTTTACAGAATATGTTAAAAGTTATGTATTTTTAGCAAAGACGAGACCACAGTTTATGAAAGAGCAAGAATGGCTAGCGCTATCTATACAGTTTTCCCTTGGATCGACGAAACTCCTGCCAGGCCAGTACCTTACGTAAGCTTTTCTAACCCTTTTCGGATTATTATTTCGTCTCAGACCCATAACACAAATAAAATTTCGGATCTGGTAACATGTATCTTTTGTAACCGTAAGTAAATTTTTTTAGCCGTAAGTAAAGGAACGGTCGGAAAATTTGGAGAATTCGGAAATAAAAATAAAAATTGGTTTCGGCTTAGCTTCAGGCTTAGACTTTAGCTTTTACCAATTTTAAAATTTCGGCTCACTTCCGTTTTTATATTCTAAAAATATTAAAAAAAAACGAACAAATATTTAAATAAAGATAAAAAAGTAAAAAAAATATAGAAAATAGTGATGTTTCTACCTTTAAATATCAGGCCCCAGAGTTCTGGCCATTTACAGCGGAGGGAGCTCCAAAGCTCCGGACTTCTGTCCTTTTAATAAGATATTTTATCCTTATTTAAGCTTGAAATACATTTAAAGCTACTTTTATATGCATTTTTGGGACGACTTTTATTGTTTTACGCATGTTTTGAAAAAATGAAAATTTTTTTCCTGAAAATTGTTCGCACATGGACGTATTAAATTCTCTTCTCCTTTTTCTATTATCCTGAAGAAATTTTTAAATTTTGTTGAAACACATGGTTCCAAATTTTTTAAATCTTTTTTACTCAATAGTGTAAAAAGTTGAGAAGGTCAAAAGCAACTTTTCAAACTTTTCAAAAAACTTTTCGAAATTTTTCAAATTCTGGAAATAGGGTAGCTGACTTAATTTCGCCACCTTTTTTTT
The DNA here is from genome assembly GCA_030248175.1 of Microlaimidae sp. YZB2_3. Classification (NCBI taxonomy): domain Eukaryota; kingdom Metazoa; phylum Nematoda; class Chromadorea; order Desmodorida; family Microlaimidae; species Microlaimidae sp. YZB2_3. The sequence continues at coordinate 17,965 of JASAMX010005945.1, forward strand.
ATTTTTTTGAATAATTTTTTTCTGGCTCTTCTAATCGCGTCAGGATTTGGTCTAAAAATTAAACGACAACTATTTTTGCTATTCCATTGCAAAATTTAAAAATTTCTGTTACTACATTTAAAAATTAGTGGAGGTTTAAACTTTTTTAATAGTGGCCGAAGTTAAGGCGCGTGCGATTAACTTCGGCCGCCTAAAAAAATATTAAATTTATATTCACTATGACTGCATCCCTTCTCCAAGAAAGTTACCTGATATTTTTAATGTTGTTTCTATATTATTTTAGGGAAATTCCTTCCGGTCTATTCATAATTTATGTGTTATTATATCCTATGCGTACACATGATGGTGCAAATTGTGTTAAACAGGTTCTTTTACGTGAATTTTAAGGTGGCCGAAATTAACGGAGTTTTAAAACGCGCATTTAGTTAAACGCATTGCAAAGTGATTTTGAAGAAAATATTTAAATATTAAAAGTATATTGTTTGCTATATTTGCTCGTTTAGGTGTCTTTTTATGATTCTGTTCTGAAAAAAGGCTGGTTGCAGAGCTGCATTTCTAATCAAAGACTGAACAGGAAACTTAGCAAAAGGGTTTTTGTACCAGAGGAAAAGGAAATCGATAGTGCCAGAAACCGATGAGGGGTTGGAACAAATTCGACGCCAGCTAGTCTACTCTCCGATTGGAACGGCTGCGCAAAAAGAAAAGGATCGACGAAATATGGATCAACTCTTTCCATATCGACGTCATTTAATTGAAAACAGCGATGATATTACAGCAACACACGTTCTAAAACTGTACCCGAAATTTGAAATTTACCCTGATTTCGTAAGTGTAGAATTAGGATTTTTTTATTTATACATAATTTTAACTTACGTCTGTTCCCTTTTAAAACCAATATTTTTCACTACAGTGCTACAAAAGCTGTTTATTATTAAATTTTTAACACTTTTATGATATTGGTGGCGAAGTAGCTCCACGGCGCGATTTAGCCACTTGGCGCCGCTCCAACGATTCTTAGAGAACAAGGATAAATTTTATAATTTTGAACCTTCATCTTTTTCTCAAAATTCAATCCATAATTCTCTGAATTGTAAGCTTTGTAATGCTATCTCATTTAATACACATCGTTTAATAGTTAGCAAGAATGATCCCTTCCGTCGTTTTGGTAAAAAAGGTTTGTCCAGCATACAGATGTCCATGTTATTTTTTTTTTAATTTTCCCCTTACAACATTTTGAGCTGTAAGCTTTCCAATGATATCTCATTTAGGCCTTTTTTGTAGTTAGGGAGGAAGGTCCATCCCAACTTTTAAAAAAATTCGTTTTCCAACATAATAATGTTTATGTTGATTTTTTCCAAAAAAATGATACCTTTGGTTTCCGATTTCCAAAAAAAAACATAATATTGCGGCTTTTAATTGACTAATTCTTTAACCAATAAGTTTAAACCTATTCAACGACAAAAAATTTTTTAACTTCCAAAAAACCATGGGGCCCCCGTTTTTGTGCGAATGCGTTGTCCAGCCTTAGGATGTCCATAGAATTTTTTTTAATATCAACACCTTTATGACATTCCCCGAGCTGTAAGCGTTGCAATGATATCTCATTTAGCCCAATCGTTTTTCTGTTTGGGGAAGAAGGTCGTTCCCCTTTTTAGTGAAAAAACGTTCAGTATTAAGATGTCTATGTTAATCTTACCAAAAAAACATCACATACTGGTTTTACATTGGCTACTTACTCTTATCAATTAGTTTGAGTCAATTCTGAGACAAAAAATTTTCAATTTTCAAAGTCCATAGGTTTCCCCTTTTTGTGAAAATGTGTGTTCAGGCTAAATATGTCCACGCAAAACTTTTTTAAATTTGAACCTCTTTATGACATTGCCCGGACTGTAAGCTTTGCAATGATATCTCATTTAGTTTAATCCGTTTTTTTCCCAAAAAACATGATATTCTGGCTTTACATTGGCTAATTACTCTTACCAATAAGTTTAAGCCAATTCCTGGACAAAAAATTTTTTAAGTTCTAAAATCCATAGGGTCTCCCCCTTTGGTGAAAACGCGTTGTCCAGTATAAAGATGTCCATGTAAATTGTTGCAAAATTTCAACCCCCTTACGACATTCCCTGGGGTATAAGCTTTCCAACAATACCTCATTCACCTTGATCCGATGGGTGGTTAGGGAGGAGTTAGGGAACACACAGACAGACAGACACACACACAGACATTACGTCTATTTATATATACATAAACTTATTTCTTTTTATTTATTTTGGTATCTATTTTTTTCTATCTTAAACCCAATTTTATATATATTTTTCCACTTTTTGAACAAAATTTACTTCTCCTGGCATGCTTGTAATATTTTTATTAAAAAATTGTGCTTTAAAAGTTTTTTAAAGCACAAGTTTTTTTTTCTCAACCAGCTGATTTTTTTACTTTATGGAGTGGCAATAAACGACACTTCGGAACACCAGCATGGTTTTCAGCCGCCGTTTGATGTTAAAAAAGAGTTAGCGCTAAAGTATAGAAAAAACAATAAATTATGGAAAGATTGGGATTTCCACATAAACAAACAAACAAAAAACAAACAGTCCATAATGAATGATTTTTTTTATTATTATAAACATGTATATAAAACAATTCTTTTTAAACTAAATGCTTACAAAATGTATCAAATGTACAATATAAAATAAAACTAATGTCAAATTCAATTTTTTAACGTGTTTTGAATTTGTAAATGGCTGGTAGTTGTGATTTATTTTTTATGTTTGAAATAGGATAGTGCATTTTAATTTCGGCACTTTTTTGTTTTTCCGATGTAACTTTTCACTGTATGGCCCGATTTTCATGTTTGATAGCTCATTTTGAAGCTTTTACGATACTGCGTTGCGTCACAATAGTTTCACTGTACGAAAGTAGTTTTTTTACTTAATTAAATTAGTTTTTAAAAAAATGGAAAATTGCCGAAATTAAATGTATGCATTTAATTTCGGCACTTTACAAACAATCGATTGTTTCTCAGTCAAAAAATCATCATTTTCAAAAATTTAAAAGCCTATCATTATCTCCAGACAGTTTTCTTTAATTTACGTATCCACTTTTTGTTCAACGTGTAACTGGCAAAAAGTTACAGGTAAAATGCCAAATGGTATCAAAATGAGCAAAATTTGGGAAAAAAGTGCATTTAATTTTGGCACTTTTTAGAAGGACCCCCTTAATCGAGTTTAAGTGCAGTGCTATGACCCCTACACATTTTAACGTTGTCTTTTAACTATTTACAACTACAATTTAACACCCGACCACTAAATTCAACCCGTTTTTACCTACAGCAATAGTGTGCCGAAATTACACTATTTTATTTTATAACGATTGCTCACTACAGACGCAAGGTAGAACCACGGGGACTAAAAATTCGGAAAATAGACTAAATTTTACCAGGACAGTTTAATTTTTAAACCAATTTATTGCGTAATCATGAAATGCCCATGTTCTAAAAACGAGTAACAATTTTATTTTTTATAAATCACACAATTTCACATGAAAATATCATAGCATAACAAATAAAAAGTTCACGAAAGTCATCGCTACATATAATTAGCTTTCATTTGAGCTATCAAACGTCGTATTCCGTCCAGGATTACCAAACATATAGTCCAAAATCAAAAATGCCCAATTGGGAAAAGTGCCGAAATTAAATGCACTACCCTATGCTAAATAAAAGAATATTGTTTTTGGTTATCGTTTATAATTGTGTTGTATTATGCTTTGTTTGTTTATTTTTAAAAAAATAGGATAATATTAAAAAAACGGGTTGACTAAAAACCGACTAAACATATTATTTGTATTGGCTGTGTGGTAAAATAGTCTTTATTCTGATGTATTTGTTGCAAAAAAAATTGTGCCAATTTTTAAAGGCTGTTATGCTTGAAAATACGGTTTGTGGTTTTTTATTAGTTGGGTTTAGATTGGTATTAGGTTAATTTGTTATAAATTTTAATGTTGAATAAAGTTTCAATATAATTCGTATGCACAAAAACAAGCAACAGAAGCAATTTAATCATCATCCAAAAAACGATTAATTATTTAGATTTCAGTAAGTAATTCATGAACCTCCTACAAGGTTTTTGGCGTATTTACAAATATTAGTTACTGATAAACAATGATACAATTAATTCTTTAAAAATTAAACAATTGCTTGATTGCAAGTATGTAATTAATGGTTTGAGCAAACAAGAAAGTACTTTACCGATTCCTTTTTTCAGACAAAAATTATAAAATATAAAAAAAAATATTGTTTAGAGAGTACAATAGTAATAACAGTATTTTTTGTGGAAATTGAAAGGCAAGAAAGTTTTTAAAATTTTAAATTTAAAATCACAAAATCGACTTTAAACAAACGATTCCTTTTGTTCAGACAAAAATTTATTGAAAAATCTAAAACAATTTTGAAGTAATTCGTTAAAAACAATTATTTTTTAATATCACTTCGATAAATATGATTCGTATGCAAAACTTAAACTAAGAAGACAAAGAAACACAAAATTATTTGTTATTATACGTTCGAAGATTAACCTCAACAAAACTTGAAATAAGAAGACAAAAAAACACAAAGCTAAACAACACAAAATTTTTTATCTCTGTTTATTCATGATAAATAATACGTGATACGTTTAGTTTTACACTTATCACATATTATTTAGAGCTTAAATCTGAAATTAAAATTAAAAGGAATAGGGTTTAGAATAAAAAGGAAAAATCCATAAAAATTAAAAAAAAAAGAAAAAACAACCAGAAAAAAAAAAAATCATTTTTAATTGACTTGCTTCTGGTAAAATTTTTTAATTAAAAACAAAAAACTAAAAACAAACAAAAACAAAAAACACAAAAAAATACCAAAAACCCAACAAAACAAATAAAGCAAAAAAACACAAAGCTAAACAACACAAAACCTACAAAAAAAACACACACAAACAAACAAAAAAATAAAAAAAAAAAAAAAAAAAAAAATATACGATTTATAAAATATGCACAATTTGAAAAAAAACTAGCCTTTAAAAATGCCCTAAGAATGGAGCAGGAAAAAGGGGCGAATTTTCCCCGGGCGTACGTTTAGACAGAAAAAATGTGGACTAGTCTGAGATGACATTATGTGGACTATAAGAAATTTGCATTTGGTTTGGCCAGCTGCCAACTGAATAAAAGTTTCTACCATAGGATAATTATTGGTTTATACATTGAACTAATCACACAGCACTGTTGCATTTTCTTAGTCTGATAAAATGTCAATTGAAAAAATCACACTCACAGCAATCTTTCACAAGCGCCTTTTTCAATTAAAAGGTTATATTTGTATGTGTAACAAAAAACGAAACTTGAAAAAGTGGCGATTTCGCTCTTGTCAAAGATTGTTGTGAGTATGATTTTTTCAATTGACATTTTATCAGACTAAAAAAATGAAACTGTGCTGTGTGATTAGTGCAATGCATAAACGAATAATTATCATAACGATAGTAATTTATACAGTGGGTAGCTGGAAAAACCAAATGCAAGTTTTCTATAGTCCACATAATGTCCATCTTAGACTAGTACACATTTTTTTCTGTCTAAATGTACGCCCAAGGAAAAATCGCTTCTTTTTTCTGCTTTACTCTTAGAGGATTTTTCAAGGCTAGTCTACCACTTTTTTAATCAAATTAAAAAAACAGCATAATAAACTGTAGTTTTAGCTGCGCAATGACATATGTTTAAAATCATTTCATGGCGAGATATACTTTTTTAACAGTTTTAGTATTATCCATAGAACACGTATCATTTATCAATAAAAAGTGACTTCTAAGATAATTATAGCGGAATTTTCTGCGCTTTTCAAAACCCATGTTTCTCTCTGATCAATCAGTAACAAAGGAGGAACATCGGTTTTAGGATATAAGCGTTTGAAAAATAACATATTAATAATAAGGAGAAAAATAAAATAATACCAAATTTATCCACGTTTTTTAATTACAGTTTGCGCGGTGCCGTGGGTCTTTAACTCCTTGTGACGCTCCTGCGCCACCGATAAATTATTTACAATAAAAATAAAAAGACAATAATATTAAGAAGAAAAAGATAAATTTGAACTACAAAATTTACCCATGTTGTTTAATTATACTTAGCGTGGTGTAGTGGCGCTTTAGTATCACCGGCAATTCAAATATATTTTTTGAAATAAAAAAACGAGAAGAAGAAGAAGAACAAAAAAGTGGTAGACTAGCCTTGAAAAATCCTCTAAGAGTAAAGCAGAAAAAAGAAGCGATTTTTCCTTGGGCGTACATTTAGACAGAAAAAAATGTGTACTAGTCTAAGATGGACATTATGTGGACTATAGAAAACTTGCATTTGGTTTTTCCAGCTACCCACTGTATAAATTACTATCGTTATGATAATTATTCGTTTATGCATTGCACTAATCACACAACACTGTTGCATTTTTTAGCCTAATAAAATGACAATTGAAAAAATCATACTCACAGCAATCTTTGAAAAGCGCGAAATCGCCACTTTTTCAATTAGAAGGCTATATTTGTATGTGTAAGAAACAACTATAAAAAGTGGAAAAAAGTGGAGATTTCGCGCTTGATAAAAATTGCTGTCAGTATGATTTTTCCAATTGTCATTGTAAGAAGGTCCAAATATAAATAAATTTAAGAAGAAAAAGTGATAAACATAAATTACAAAATTTACCAGGTGCTCTAGTTATAGCTGCCGCAGTGCCGTGGGGCTAAATCGCAGTGGGCGCTCCCGCGCCATTAATGATTGCAATTCTTTTTTTTTGGAATAAAAAAATTAGAAAAAGAAAAATTTAATGCGCGATTGGGAGTTTTTATTTGTTTATTTTTTCAAGTTTTTTATTTTGATCAATAAATCGATAACAAGGACCTAAATGAAAAAAGTGATTTATAAGAAAGTTTTGTAATTTTTACTTCTTTCCAATGAGCCATGTTTATTTTTGATCAATCAGTAACAAATGAGGAATATTGCTTTTAAGGATTGAGGATTGGAGTAATAATAATAATAAGAAGAAGAAGGTTCTGAATTTCAACATTTACCCCTCTTTCTCTAATAATGGTTGGTGCGGCGCCGCGGGACTAAATTGCCCCGTGGCGGTCCCGTGCCACCCATGATAAAAATAATGATAATGAAAAACTTAAATAGTAATTGAAATTTGCGACACCTAAGTAAACTGCCTTTTAAATGCAACTAAATTTTTACGAGCCGCTATACTAACTTTATATTAGATGTACTTTATTTATGTTCTTTTTGACAAAGTAAGTCGTTTTAGTTTTTAAAGATTCTTGGCATCAATTTTTTAAAACCTTTTTTTGACAATGGATTCTTTTTTCGCCAATAGATAAATAAAAGAGAAAAACAAGAAGAAATTTTTAGCTTTATCCAATTTAAACGCGCTGACAAGTTTATCTTGATTTGTTGGGTACGTGCGGTCTTTAGAGCCGCAAGCAGAGAACTTCAAGCCATCAAAAATTTTTAGGAACTTGGAGCCATAGGGAATGGAAACTTAGATCCTTTAACGAAAAATTGGTTTGGGATTAGATTTAGGCTTTGCTTAGACTTAGGTACGCGTAAACCGCTTAGGTAAAGATACTGGTTTTTACTGTTGACTTCATTTTACCAATTTACAATTCCAAGTGCGCCACATACGGCTCTAAGTTCCTTATGTTTGGCTCCAAGTTCGAGCTCCAAGTTCCTCCGGCTCCATCGACCCTAAATTGTTTATTGCTATATTTTTTCTCGGACAATAAAGCTTGCTTTGATTAAAATATATTTAACAACTTTTTTCTTATTTCACTTCAAGTCCAATCGGCTGCGGCAAAGTTTCAAATAATTTGCAAGTCATTTAGGCTGTAGCTCAAGCGTTTCTGCTTTCTCGAAAGTTTTATTGCTTTTTACACTTCTAAAGATATTTTATATATTTGTTTTAGTGCTAATTTTAAAAAATTTTTTAGTTACTCTATTTATTTCATAAAAAACGGTAGAACATAGATATTTAATATATTTCATTTTTGTAAAAAAAATAACGGAACTCTTTTGAACAAAAACTACACAGTTTATAAATTTCATTAATAACATATAATTTTATACAAAATTTAATTGCTGCATTAAACAAAATTTCAAAATTGATTTTTCAATGTATATATAAGTAAGGTAGTTTTCTGTCCATATCGAGATGTTCATGGCTTTGCAATAAACTTTGAACTAAAATTAAAAAAAACTGCTGTCAGGTCAAAAGTATATATGTGTGCTCTTAAAGATCTATGTTTTAGAAAAAAATCTTTTAAAGCTAGGGTCAAATTCGGTAAAAATCGCAATTTTGTATGGCGGATTTTGAACTACCCCTTTAATATCTCGATAACTGCTATTAAGCGCCAGGTGATATTTAGATGCGGGACCATCAATAATATATATTTTTGTGCGAAATTGCAGTGAACGTTGTGGTAGTGGAATAATGCACTTTTAATTTAATTTAATGATCAGATAACAGTACTAATATTTTACTATGCATAGTCTATTCACAGTTTAATTCTACTGTTTCATCATTTCATTTTTCTTTTTTTTCTTTTCCTTTTTTTTTCATAAACAACATCAAATCTGCGACTTAATCGCCGCCAACATAAACTACAATTCTAACAAAATATCAACAAACAAATCTATCTGAAATGACTTTAAGGCTAAAAAGAGCGCTTATTTAAGTCAGTTTTAAAACTTTTCTTGAATACATCCAAAGAATCGACAGTTACTTGAGATGGGAGTGGATTGTTCCAAGGTGTAACCACCCTATTTTCAAAAGAAAATTCCCCTGCATTAATTCTACTTTCTTCTACGGCCAATTTAAAGGAATGACTAGGGGTGGGCTGCAGAATAAACTTAAAAAAATTATTGGCTTGCAAATTGGTTAATCTATGTATAATTTAAAAGCACTCATATAAATCAGTTTTGTCTTTTCGGTCGTTTAATTTTTCTAATCTAGGTAATTCAGTCTTTGTTCATAACCAACAGGTAACAACTAGCGTTTATAAAACAACCTTCTAGTGAAATTTTGTTGCACTTTTTCCAAAATGTTTATATCTTTTTTTAAATTCGGGTTCCAAACTGCACTAGCGTATTCCAGAATTGGTCTCACATAGGACTTATACGCTCTGAGAAGATTATTTTTAGAGTTTGAATTGAATGTTCTAGAAATTAGCGATGTCACTCTCATTGCTTTTTTGCTGTGATTTAACAGTGTTTAGCAAATTTCATATCATGAGATACATAAACACCTAGGTCACGCACCAATTCTGTAGTTGCAAGTACATTATTACCAAGCTTATATTTACAAATTAACTCTTTTACCACAATTTCTAAAAACATTATAGGCTATAGGTCTCAAACGTGTCACAAAAATCGTTTTGAAAAATTCACTAAATAAAAAGTGGTGAAAAACATGTTGCTAGGTCAATTCTGACCAAGAGATCTCGATTTTTGAAATTGAAAAAGTGATTAAAAGACAATTTCGGATAGTATAGGGAAAAATTTTGGCAAAAAACAATATTTTGGATACACAGTATGTATTGTTAAGAAAAAATTTTTGGTAATTCAATGTACCAAATTAAAAACTTTGTTTTAGCATTGCTTGAAATCGGAAAAATCCCAAACTTTACAAAAAAAAATTATAAATTCGATTTAGAATTAAAGGTCAAAATTAATTTAAAAACATGTTTGAATTATGTTAATCCGGCGGAATCCTCAAACCGATTTTTGTGAAGCGTAAGGGACTTGTACCCGTATACGTAGTACAATGTACCGTATACATGATACAGTGCCACCACAAAAGATAATTTTTGGTATTAAATAGGCTCATAACTCTTTACAAGAAAAGTTAAAAATCTAAAAAAAACCCAAAATGTGGTTTACCGGAGTCACGTAGGGAATAAAAGCGTTTTATTGGCATAATTTATATTTAAAATTGGTCAAATCAATTATTGGTACATTTATGAAACTTGCACTGCATTAGAGTGTATTATATTGATAATATAAAGCGTTTCCAAATATCAACCAGTCTTGAGAAATGCTTAAAGATTAGAGCAGGAAAAAGGGGCGGGTGTTTAGACAGAAAAGATGTGGACTAGTCTGAGATGGACACTATTTGTACCATTAGAAATTTGTATTTGATTTGGCCAGCTGCCCACTGAGTAAAAATTTTTACCATATCATAATAATTTATTTACACGTTGAACTAATTAGCACTTTTTCAATTACATTGCATTTTTTAAAATCTGATGAAATGACAATTGAAAAAATTATACTCACAGCAATCTTTGACAAGCGCAAAATGCCACTTTTTCAATTAGAAAGTTATTATTATTATTATTATTATTTATTTATTCACAAGGTAATACACATAAAAATATATAAAATAAAAACACTTATTGTAAATATGAAATAATACACACACATATGATATGCACGAGGTTAATGATATTAAAAACAAAAAAAAAACATCACACAACTTATTAGAACTTTGTTAGTTACAGTAGTTTAAAAGAAATTCCGTATTGTTGGATATACTATTACGAAAAGACTAAACTGACTTAATACTCAAAATATTCTTGTCAAGATTGTTCCATGGATCAATAACACGATTACTAAAAAAGTTTTTTTGACGTGAATTCTGTATTTTTCTAATTTTTTGATCTTGAAACCATGATTTCTGGTTCGGTTGATATTTGTATATTTGTATATTTGAAGGTTATAATTGTATGTGTAAGAAACAACTATAAATTTAAAAAAGTGGCGATTTCGCGCTTGTCAAAGATTGCTGTGAGTATAAATTCTTCGATTGTCATTTTATCAGATTAATAAACTGCAATGTAACTAAAAAAGTGCAGTGTACTTAGTTGAATGTATAAATAAATTATTATCATATGGTAGAAATTTCTACTCAGTGGGCAGCTGGCCAAATCAAATACAAATTTGCAAATAATTTTCCACATCTTTTCTGTCTAAACATATACCCGGTGTGAAATCGCCCTGTTTTCCTGCTCTATGTTTAGAGCATTTTTCAAGGCTAGTCTGCTACTTATTTAAATCAAGTTAAAGAAATTACTGTATATAGTATAGTATTAGCTGCTCAATGACAAATGTTTATAATCAATCCGCTGCCGAGATATAATGTTTTAACAGTTTAAATATTATCAATAGAAAACGTACATGTATTTTCCGTGAACATTACAATGTGAAAAACTTTGCTGACATTCTTCATTCTTTATTTATGGTTGATAAATTGAATTTTTAAATTAAATATAAAAAAGTTGGAGTCTTAGCTATGCAATAATATAAAGTTCTAATAGTGCTCGATATAAATATTAATACGACTTTAAAATTATGTTTCCAACTATTTAAGTTTTAATTTGGACACTGAAAAAAGAGGCTCCTAAAAAATTATTGCGCGATTTTTTACCCTTTACAAAGAGCTCATGTTTATTTCCAATAAATCAGTAGAAACGGAAGAAAATCGGTTTTAAGATATAAGCGTTTCTAAAAAATCTATTAATCATATGAAGAACAGGGACATGAATTACAAAATTTATCCAAATTCTCTAATTATAGTTGGCGCGGTGCCACGGGGCTTAATCGCCGTGTGGAGCTCCCGTGCCATCAATAATTCAACTATATTTTTTGAAATAAATTGAAGAAGTTGAAAACTTATTAAAAAAATTACATAAGTTCTTTAATTATAGTTGGAGCGGTGGACTGGGGCTAAATCGCCGCACCAGCAAGGATTGCAATTATATTTTTGAAATAAAAATCATAATAATAATGAGAAGAACAAGATGATCACGAATTACAAAACTTACCCACGTTTTTTAATTATAGTTGGCGCAGGGTCGTGGGGCTTCATTGTTGTGTGGCGCTCTGGCATCTAATGATTGCAATTATTTTTTATAAATAAAGAATCAGCAGAAGAAGAAGATGGACATGAATTACAAATTTTATTTCATCCACGTTCTATGATTATAGTTGGTGCGGTGCCTTGGGGTTAAATCGCCACATGAACGATGAAGGAATATCGGTTTTAAGATATGAGCGTTAGATAATACTAAAATCAAAAATATATAATAAAGGAAAAATGAGACACTCAGAACAAACTGCTTGTAAAAAAAGGTCCCATTTAAATGGGACCTGGTCCCATTTAAATGGGACTTTTCGATTTGGTTGGTCCCATTTAAATGGTATCCTATTTAAATGGGATCCCATTTAAATAGGCCCCATTTAAATGGGACTTATTTAAATGGGATCCCATTTAAATAGGTCCCATTTAAATGGGATCCCATTTAAATGGGATCCCATTTAAATAGGTCCCATTTAAATGGGATCCCATTTAAATAAGTCCCATTTAAATGGGACCTATTTAAATGGGATCCCATTTAAATGGGATCCAATTTAAATGGGACTTATTTAAATGGGATCCCATTTAAATGGGACCAAAATCCAAATGTCCCATTTAAATGGGACCAGGTCCCATTTAAATGGGGCCGTTTTTTACAAGCAGTTTGTTCTAAGTGTCTCATTTTTCCTTTATTATATATTTTTGCTAAGATAAGTAGAAAAAGATGAACATGAATTACAAAATTTTCCCAACTAATTATAGTTGGTTAATTATAGTTGGGGTGCTGTGGGGCTAAACTGCCACGGAGCTTCCCGCGCCACCGATAATTGCAATTATTTTTTTGAAATAAAACTTTAAATTAATTTTTTCATCAATAAATCAAGAATTAACAAAAAATATTTTATTGTTTTCGCCGTTTTCCGCACGGTTGAGGTAAATGGCGCTATGCGGTTTTCGCCACCAATAGCAACCTGCTGCTGCTGTACCAATACATGCTGATGCTGCTCTCCAATGCTGCTCCAATACCAGCAGCCCACTGCTGTTATTGTGCAGTTTTTATGAGGAGCTGTCCGCTCTCTGCTCTGTGCAATCCTTATTGTTGCCAAAAGGCTATTATTGTCCGGTTAGAGGTTTTTATTTTGCTATTTTTCAATTTATTATTTTGATCAATAAATCGATAACAAGGATCTAAATGAAAAAAAGTGGCTCTTAAGAAAGATGCGTAATTCTTTCTTCTTTCCAGTGAGCCCATGCTTATTTTTGATCAATCAGTAACAAAGGAGGAATATCGATTTTAAGAATTGAGCGTTAGAATAATAATAATAAGAAGAAGAAGGAGATGAACATGATTTTCAAAATTTACCCACGTTCTTTAATTATGGTTGGCGCGGCGCCGCGGGGCTAAATCGCCCCGTGGCGCTCCCGCACCACCCATGATATCAATTTAAAAATACATTAAAAACAAAAATAAATCAGGGCGCGCATTCTGACGTGCGGTTAAAATTTACCCCGGGTTAACTTTTTTTACGTGCTTAAGGATGCGAGTGAAAAATCAATTTTACCTAGGTAAAAGTCGGGTTAAATTTTTTCTATTGTTTTAAGAATAAGAATTTATCCAACTTGAGAGGTGGTTAAATATTTTCTCCCGTAGGATTAATTTAATAAAAAATAAAATACGCGCATTGATTATTTTTTATTTTGCGCGAGGTGGTTTTGCGGCGCGAGAAAAAAAAAATTTAAAAAAAAAATTCATTGCAATCATTTTCTGTCCCATATGCGGCAGGTATATTTATTTACAATATATATTAATTTTTTTTATTTTCTTTGAAATGGATTTATCGGGGTAAATATAAGGGTTTCTTCAGAATGCGACCCCAGGAGTCGCATTCTAAAGAAACACTTATATTTACCCAGATAAAACCATTCCAATAAAAATCAAAAAAAAAATAATAAATATTGTAAATTAATAAAACTGCCGCATATGGGAGTGAAAACGAATGCAATGAGTTTTTTTTTTGATTTTTTTTCTCCCACTGCAAAACCACCAAGCGCAAAATAAAAAAATTAGTCAATCCGCGCATTTTATTTTTTATTAAATTAATCCAATGGGAGAAAATATTTACCAACCTCTCTGTGTTAAATAAATTCTTATCCTTAAAACAATAAAAAAATTTACTCCGGTTTTAACCTAGGTAAAATTGATTTTTCACTCGCATTCTTAAGCACGTAAAAAATGTTATCCCTGGATAACTTTTAACAGCGCGTCAAAATGCGACCCCAGATAAAAAAAACCGCGCAAAAACACTTCTCAAAATTTTGAAATCTAAAATAAACAAGAGATTTATAATAACGTCTTAATTTTCAGCGCGTGAGTCTTGTTTCTCTAGCAGCATCAATTGTAATAGCATTTCACTAGCAATTTTTTGTTATTATTCTAATAAATAGTCGGCCCGTCGGCCCGCCCCAATATCAAAAATCACGGTCCTGCCCAGCCCGTTTATAACTCTACTCCAAAATTAAATTGGCGCCAAATTCCAAATGTTTTTGCTACTTTAAATTTCCTACTTACGGTACTAAATTCTTCGCATTTGTTTCAATAAACAAGCAAAATACTTAAAATAAGCGGAAAATTCGCATTTATTCCGAGAATGAAAAAATTTCTACATGCTTATTAAGATCACGGGTTCCAGCACAACAAAAACTCGTAAATTTTTATGGTTTGATTTATTAAAATTTTATCAATTTTTTTTTAATATTTTTAAGGTTTTTGTGGTATACATTATACTGTAGTCTATTTTTATCTTTGTGGCTAGAAATTTTCAACAGGTGTAATTTTTTTCTTTAAAATTAGAATATTTATTATTGTTTACATCATAAGTTGTTATTCCGAATTTTCGTTATTTTGATCCCGCGACTTCGCTTCCAGCTAATATTGTTCCAGACCGAGATAGCCACTAGTAATTAAAACAAATATTATACAGCTGAAAATTTTATAGAAAAACAGGCATTGAATCTACATCACAAGGTGTTATTTTGTAATTCCTACCGTTTTATAATTGCCTCTGTGGGTTTATTGTTAGTAAGTAAGGAAAGCACAATGCGGTGTAGTATTTATTTACATTACCAAGGAGGCAGTTAGAACCGTCATAAATTTTTAGAAAATTTAGAGCTGCACTCATGGAAACTAGAAGTTAGCTTTGGACTTTGATGTAGAGTTAGAGTTAAGCTTAGACATAGGTTTTTTATCATCAAGCCTTTGGTATCTTACGGCTGTAAATTTCCTACTTACGGCTCTAAGTGCCTTCTGCTTCAAGTTTTTCAAATCACTAAACGCTGGTTCAAATCGGAGTGATATGAGACAACTCATTCTGCGCGCGTTTGTTCACACCGTTACACGGTCACTTGTCCCTGCGGTGGAAAAGAGTTATTACTTGTCACTCCAGTGTGACCAGGCCTATGAGATAAATTCCATAAGCTTCAAATTTTCTATTTTTATAAAGCTTCTAGTTTCAGTTTCAAGTTTTATAGCCTCGTATATCTTCTTATTTTGTTACAAATTTCTCGTTTTTATGTTGTTAGAATTAATTAGATGTCTATTATATATACAAGTAGCCCGTGTCAGCCCTACGGCTAACAAATAAAAGTAATGGAAATAGCAACAATTAGCAGTAGAAAAAAATTTAAGTTTTAAAATTTACAGGGCCCCTCAGGTGAAAATGTAATATTCAGATTAAAAAGGTTCATGTTATTTTTTAAACATTTAACTTTTTTATGATATTTCCCGAATCGCAAGCTTATATGCTTATAGCTTATAGCTTATAATCGCATTATATGGCGTTCTCCGGTAAAAATGTGTTGTCCAGATTAAAAATGTTTATGTTATTTTTTTAAACTCAGATTTATTTGCTAATTTTATCAAAATTCAATCCTTTTATAAGAAATCCCTGAATTGCAAGCTTTGCAATGATATCCTATTTAATTCACTTCGTTAAGTAGTTAGCAAGGATAATCCTTTTCATCTATTCGGTAAAAATGCTTTGTCAAGCATACAGATGTCTATAATATTTTTTTTAAAAGTTTTAACCCCCTTATGAGACTCTCTGAACTGTAAGCTTTCCAATGATATCTCATTTAGCCTAATTTTTTTTGTAGTTGAGGAGGAAGGTCCATCCCAAGTTTAAAAAAAATTTTTTGTCCAACATAAAAATGTTCATGTTAATTTTTCCAAAAAATGATACGCTTGCTTTCCATTTACTAATATCTGTTGGTAATAAGTAGAAATGACAATAGCAACAATTAGCAATAGAAATAATTTTAACTTTTAAAATTTACGGGCCCCTCTGGTGAAAATGTTTATCCAGGTTAAAAAAGTCCATGTTATTTTTTAAACATTTAACTCTTTTATGACATTTCCCAAATTGCAAGCTTTGCAATGATACCTCATTTAACCTAATTTATTTTGCGGTTGAGGAGAAGGGTCCATTCCCCTTTTGGTAAAAATGCGTTGTCCAGTATAAAAATGTTCATGTTTATCTTTCCAAATATTCTGGCTTTTAATTAACTAATTATTTAACAAATAAGTTTAAGCCAAATCATCGACAAAAAATTTTTCAACTTTCAAAGTCTATAGAGCCCCGTTTTTGTGCAATTGCGTTGTCCAGCCTAAGAATGTCCATGAAATTTTTTTTAATTTCAACACCTTTACGACATTCCCTGACCAGTACGCTTTGCAATGATATCTCATTTAGTCCAATCCTCTTTTTTGGTTGTGGACGAAGGTCTTTCCTTTTTTACGTTCATCTTACCAAAAAAAACATCAAATTCTGGTTTTATATTGGCTACTTACTCTTATCAATTATGTTAAAGTCAATGCAGACACAAAAAATTTTCAATTTCCAAAGTCCATAGATTTCCTCCTTTAGTGAAAATATGTTGCCCAGGCTAAAGATGTCCATGCAAAATTTTTCTAAATTTCAACTCTTTTATGACATTCCGGCCAATTTAAGCTTTGCAATGATATCTCATTTAGCCCAATCCCTTTTGTGGTTAACGAGAAAAGTCATTCCGTTCTTTAGTGAAAAGAACGTTGTCCAGTATAAGATGTCCATGTTCATTTTTCCAAAAAAACATGATATTCTGGCTTTACATTGGCTAATCACTCTTACCAAGAAGTTTAAGCCAATTCCTGGATAAAAAATTTTTAAGTTCCGAAATCCATAGGGTGGTTTGGTGAAAATCCCAATCCCTTTGGTGAAAACGCGTTGTCCAGTATAAAGATGTCCATGTAAGTTGTTTCAAAATTTAAGCCTCCTCACGACATTCCCTAGGGTATAAGCTTTCCAACGATACCTTATTTACTTTAATCCGTTGAGTGGTTAAGGAGGAGTTAGGGAACACACAGACAGACAGACAGACACACAGACTAATTAAGTTTATTTATTATTTAAATCTCTGCTTTAGATTTATTTTTGGTTGTATATTTATTAAAATGAAAATATCCACGTATAATACTACAACTGAAATACCTACAACGGAGAACAATCAAGAGTCTTATTACAGTCCAATTTTCGGCTGTTTGTACATAGTTTTCGCCAGCTTTTGTGTTATTATATACATACCATGCTTGATTGTTATGGTAAGACCGCCATTAATCACTCATTCTAGTTTTAAAATTATGGTAAGTTCCATTTAAATATGAATTAATCCCTAATTTGAATGAAAATTCAAATAAAAAAACAAAAAATGAAATGGTAAAATGCAGTCAAAAAGTGAAACATATACAGATTTTTTTTATTATTAATACTTCTTCCTTTTTTCTTCTTCTTTTAATTAATTTTAATTTTAAGACATGAGTTGTATGTGGATTTCTTATAGGTAAAATACTCGTAGCTGACAACGTAGGGCGTGGTTTAATTTTCGCCTTTTTTATAAAAAAACACATCATTCTACTTATTTTTAATAAAAACTTTTAAAAAAATTCATTGCTAGTATAAAATTATTTTATATTAATTGGTTTTCGTGTACAGAATGTATTCATTTTGTAATCAGCACTTGTATTTTTGTTTAAACTTTGTTATATTATTTTGTTACGTTAAAAATCGATGTTGGTTAATATTATTTAGTGGCAAGTTGACATTTAACATTTCTGTGAAATACTTGCTGCCGTTTATTTTAACGGCGCAGTGTTAAATGATTCATTTCAACTTGTTTCCGGTCAGTGGTCCCCACGTGCAAAAGAGAGCATGCGTACTGTAAAATTGCATACGTACTCGCAAAATTTCGAACTCATTTCGGATTTTACAAGCTCAAGTAAAATTGGAAGCGCGCCCATACATGATTTCTGCTACTATTACGTTGATTAGTCCATTTAGAAGATAAAAAACAATTCTGAGCGATGAATGGAGAAAACAAAAAGGCGAGAGTCGCAGCTCCGAGGATTTTACATATAAATTATTGTAAAATATAAATTCCAGCTTTTAAAAAACCAGATATAAAAAGCTTCCAGCATTTTATGCTTGTAGATGTCCACGACTTCTAAGCAAATAAACTATTGATTTTAATTTTATAAATTATTGTTATTGTATTTCAGCAAAACTTTATTTATTTGTTTGTTATGTATTGTGTTTGGCTTTGCTTTTATATTTTATCGTAAAATTTAGGTTAGCATGGCAATCGCTGATATTACAAATTTATTTATCGGAGGCATATTTGCCGGAATATTTTCTTGTTTGGGTCTTAGTATGAAGGAACATTACACCATCTTGAGTTCGTTTGGTAAACAATATTTATGTTAATTCAGTTAATGTTGGCCGCGAACCCAAAAAGCTGTTGTTTGAAAGATTAAATTAAAAACTGTGATTTTTAGTTTTTGATAAATGAAATGAAATTAATCAGTTAGTGATGTGAAAAAAATTTTTTTCTTCACCCAAATAAATAGTGGCTGAAAACATTAAAGATGAATTTTTAAAACATTTAATTGACGCGGAAGCAATTAAATTCCGTTTTAATTTTTGTTTGTAAAATGACTTAACAATTTTCTTATAAATATAGATAAACAAAAAAAAGACGCCAGAAAGCGCCAATATAAAAGGCATAGGTTTTGTGTAAACTATATTATATTTAATTCAAATAATGCTACCTTAATTTTATGTTTTTTAAATAAAAACTGGGCCCACATTTTGACGCAACGCAGACTGCTTAGCCCGATAAATCTATTCCAATTAAAATAAACACAAGTACTTATAATAATAATAATAATAATAATAATAATAATAATAATAATAATAATAATAATAATAATAATAATAATAATAATAATAATAATAATAATAATAATAATAATAATAATAATAATAATAATAATAATAATAATAATAATAATAATAATAATAATAATAATAATAATAATAATAATAATAATAATAATAATAATAATAATAATAATAATAATAATAATAATAATAATAATAATAATAATAATAATAATAATAATAATAATAATAATAATAATAATAATAATAATAATAATAATAATAATAATAATAATAATAATAATAATAATAATAATAATAATAATAATAATAATAATAATAATAATAATAATAATAATAATAATAATAATAATAATAATAATAATAATAATAATAATAATAATAATAATAATAATAATAATAATAATAATAATAATAATAATAATAATAATAATAATAATAATAAAAATAATAATAATAATAATAATAATAATAATAATAAAAATAATAATAATAATAATAATAATAATAATAATAATAATAATAATAATAATAATAATAATAATAATAATAATAATAATAATAATAATAATAATAATAATAATAATAATAATAATAATAATAATAATAATAATAATAATAATAATAATAATAATAATAATAAACAGAAAAAGAAGAATTGGGGAGGAAACAAAATTTATTAATTATTATTGGGTCTTTAGCCAGGCTAAATTTTTCTAGTAGTGCTGATGAATAAAGTTTGAAAAAAAATTACAAAGATTCTAACCCGGTATATAGTTAAAAGCTTATTTAGGCGGAGTAGGAAACGGAATGTGGTACAGTTATTGTCTCATCAACTTCTTACTGGCATTTAATCGTTGTGTTTCTCTAAAATCTCCAAAATGGACTTCACGGCTTTTTGATGGAAAAAAGACATTCTATTGGCTTGGAGCAGCGTACACTTTTGGAGTAGCAATGGCGCTTATTTTCCTGTAGGTGATACTTTTGATGTTAACACTAGTGATGTTTTTCTAACTACAAACTCGAAAACTGAGGAATGAAATTACGTTTTTTTAATCCCCACCCAGAGCACCCCTTAGCTTTGGAGTTCTGCCAAAATTTTGTTTTAAAGCTAAAATTTTTACGACTGAAATTAAGGTGTAGCCGCTGTACTTCAAAGAGGAATAAAGAATAAACGTAAGTAAAATCCAGAAAAAATAAAAAAATATATATTGTCATTGGTAGGGTAACCAATTGTTATTCAGTTGCGTCACATGTTTCCAAACACATGGTATATCCTCAAAAAATTAGCAATTAGCTTACTATTCGAATAGTTCCATAATTCCATATTAAAAGCTAAGGAACATTTTTTGTAAACTATTTTTTTCTGTTTCTAAAAACGATAAACACATTTCAAAAAATTCAGATAGATGATTTTAAAACTTATTTTGGAATTCATAAAGGATATTGCAACAAAAATTGCTTATATTTAAAGAGATATTTATTTCATCAGATATCAGATTGAATTATCAGCCAATCATCAGATTAGGTTGTGTGATCTACATCTATCAGTGCAATTTTTCTAGCAAAATGTACGTCTGTTTGTGAAACTCCAAGCAACCGCATAATTTTTACTGGACACCTTTTTGATGAATTATTATTGTGCAAGCATTTTTCTTTTTGTTTTAAATATACGCTTAATCAAGAATACATGAAAATTAATTAATTTTCATATATTCTTGGCTTAGTGTTATTTGGCTTTTTTTAAAACAACACTGGGTCTCAATGCTGTGACTTATTAAATAAGACTTTAGTTTTTAGTTAAAAATTTAGCTGAGAAGATTTTTGCAAAGCTTTTGTAAAGCTCACAAAATTCACTAAAATACCCCGTGAGTAACTTTAGTTGTCGGAACTGGCCGGTCATCTTTGGAAATATTTAACTATCATGTACTATTGTAACTTTTGTAAGAATACCTGCCGCTGCCTTAATTTCATCTTACCAAAACCAAAACAATAAAAATGAAATGAAATGCTCATTGGTATTCTTTTTAGCGTAAAACTATAAGATTCCATAAAACCAAAATTTTAATTTGATTATCGTATCGTAAATGATTTTATAGGTTCTGTCCTTGGGCTGCTATGGTTTATCATTCTGGCTTGGCGGTTTACATGTTCGATCCGCTACCCCACCAATGGTTGGCTTTTTATATGAATACAACGCTGGGCTGGATAGTAACTGTTCTTTTGCCACTGCTTTATGTGTTGGTCTACTACTTTCTGAAGGAAAAGACGCGAATGACGCAGAATCAGGATCAATTTGCAAAGAAAGTAAGCGGTATTATTCTACAAATCCTCGGTTGTCATTCTGCGATAAAAGTTTTGGGATTAAATCCGAATTTTAGGATCTATAGCTATATTTTGTAATCATGCTAACACTAAAACTTATAATTTTAGAGCATAAGATCCATATTTTTAAAGGTTTTTTATTTAAGGCTCATTGACACCCGAGTAATACGTGACAAGTGAGAATAATAATACACTAATACACTAATACAACGTTGTAACTTGTTTTTTTTTTGTCATTTCGGTATAAATTATTTCTTTAAGTTAAAATGTTATTTCGATTTTGTGCCAATTTTAATTTGTTTTTGTACTCATGTCAATATTAGTAAGGATTATTTTTACGAATCGAATCCATATATCGCCCAGAACAAACTCTCTTTTAATACAAAGACATTGCTAAAATAAAATTTTTGGGGCCTTGGTATCAAAAAACTTACACACCAAAGTAAAAGTCGATAGGTTTTCTGGAAGTTAAGTTCGAAAAGAGTGGTCCTTTTTGCGATATAATAATTTGATTCGTGAATCAAAAATTTGTAATTTAAAACAAAACTATACTCTTGACAAAATTTGCTTCTTTCGTTTTCTCGTTTTTTTTTTAAATATTTTTAAAAATTAGTTTCTCGGTTTTACTAAATTTGCTTAAAGAATAAATAAAATAGAAAATTAAAGCGTTAAAGCGCCCTTTTCGACAACCATGTTTTCCTGATGACTTTTTCTTTTAATACTTTTTTAATAAAAATAGAAAATGAGGTGTAAAAAAGCGGCAGTTTTAGAAAAACCCAAAAAAATTTTATATGGTTATTTTTATAAAAAATTATATAAATGCCAGAATAAACTGCAATATACCCTAACAAAATTAAATAATATGATATTATATTGCATATGTATTAGTAAATTTAATACATTTTCCTTATTTGCTTCATGCGTTAAAACTGAAACAGTAACAAAACATGAGGATTATTTTTAAAAAGTACAATAACTATTGCCAAAAAATATGTTTCGTTCCTAATTTTAGACATATTTTTTGATCAAGCTTTAAGAATACGATAGTCGGAACTTCTGAATAGAATCCACCATATTACTTAAGAGATTTGTAATAAAAACTTAAATATTTAGCCCATAGCATTTATAATTACAAAATATATGAATAGCAAAAATTTAGTAAAGGTTAAGTTAAAATCTAATTTTTAATTATAAGGTGTTGAAGCAGAGTTTCAGTTTTTATTACGTATTATAATATTCGAAACATATGAAAATAAGAAATTTGCTAGATAAATTGCTATCTCTTTCTGTCCTCGCTCTCATTTCTGGCAAAAAGAAGCCTACGCCTTCTTTTTGTCGCACTGTTCACCTACGGCTGCTTCCTCTGCGGCTTCCTGTGTGATATCGCGTTAGTCCTGGACCGCTATGCCGTCCTTGTTTACCATTGCCTCTGCTGTTGAAAAGGTTTTTTCCGGCGGCGCTGATTTGGACCGGCCGTCGTCGGCGGCTACTCCATTTAGGTGAATAGCCGGTCCCTGACTGGCAGATTGGATGATGTCCGTCGGCGAAACTAAAACAGTGGAGTCCGTGCCACGCTGCTACTCGCTTTGCTGGTATTCATTATAGTAAGAGAAAAAATTTTATTATGGTATTAATCGTAGAAAAATACAGTTGTATAGTCGTTGAATATAGTAAATCCAGTGATGAAAAACATTTCTTGAAACTACTGCTTTTATACAAAAATTAGCCGTACATGAAAGGGTTTTGCTGATAAAAAACGATTTGATCAAAATCGAACTATATACATATAATAACATGTGCAAAAAGATTCTGAAATATTGTGATTTCAAAACCTATTATATTGTAATTCGCATGTAGCCAAATAATACTTTGACATCATAACAATATTAATGCATGTGCGATATATATGACTCCAGGTAATATTCAAAATGATAACCGAAGAAAATACCGACCCATCTCGGGTCAAAAAAGCCATCCCATAACGGGATGAATGGCGTGATCTATCCCGGATCTATAGCTGGGAATGGGAATTTTAAAAAAGCCTAGTAAATAAAGATAAAATTCGCAATACAAAATAGTAAAACTACACAATGAAATAAATAATCATTAAACTATTTATTAGGAAAGAGCGGTGGCTATGACCGCGTTTGTTATTAGCAGTTTGGTCATTTCAACATCTCTCGTCTACGTCTTGTTTCCACTTTTCGCCGAATATCGTCAACTCTACTGCATTGGGAATTTGGTTTTACTGGCAACACTTGGTAGTATTTTTAGCAAAATTTTTTAAAATTTTTTTTCACATTTATTGTTTAAATCTTAAAAAGGAACAAAAATATAAAAATACGACCCATTCATAGTGTTTTAATCCTTGAAACGGACTATTTTTTATCTTTCCCACCTCTTTTCTTGTCTTTTCTCAGTGTATTGAGTAGTTTCTTTACAAGTATAAGGATCCTACCCTTGAGCTATACGGATTAGGGATGCATTGAGCTGCTCACAAATGCTCAATACCAATTGGTACTCACATATATTTAATTGTGAGTACTAAGCTCAAGCTCAAGCTCACAATAAATCTCAGGCTCCAGCTCAAGCTCACAATTAGCCCAAGCTAATTAGCTTAATTGTGAGCTTGACCCTAAAAAATAAAAAAATATATTATACTTCACCAAACAATATTCTAGTCCTAAATACAAAGCCTAGTTAGAATATACCATTATAACAACATAATTTCAGTCTGTTTAAATAATATTTTTATTTTAAAGTCATATTCTTTGTTAATTCATGACAGTTATAATAAAGAGCCTGTTTTAATTTAATAATGGAACAACTCAATTTATCTGGATTCACGTAAATAAATAAAACCATAATTTCACGCGAATTAATAAAGAATAGACCATTATTATGACATAACTCGAAGAAATGTGCAATCTTTAAGACTATTCACAAAGCATTTTATTAAATGGCTTATGGGCGTCACTCTTTGTCCATGACAGTACTTAAGCATTTTTTGATAAATTGCATATTTTTTACTCATGGTTTTGTTTGTTGGTTTTGCACTTTCATTTAAAAAAACTATAAATTTTCTACAAAAAGGATGTGTGTCAAAATATACACTTAAAAATTCAGTAAAAAGTTTTGTTTTTGATTTCGACCATTTCTTTTGCAAAACTTTATCCTACGCTCCAAAACCTTATAAATTTTTTTTAAAATTTATTTTTAAAAATAAAATTTTTGTTTAAATATTTTTAGGCCATTTAAAAAAGGCCGAAATAGGGATTTTGGGCATTTTATCCTGGAACAATGTCTTCTTCACTGCAAAAAGTTTTGTTAAAAAAATATCAAAGAAAGAACAGATGTCGTTTACTCCTTGATTTATTTATTTTTTGATTTTAATAAATTATTTCTCGAAATATTACTATTTTCTTTAAAAAAACCCACTAAGATCTCATGTTTATGAAACGTGGAATGCAAAATAATATTCAACAAACAGTACAGTTATTTTATTAAGTTATATTTTTGCGTTTTTTTTCGTGCTGAAAACTGGCGAAACAAATAATTCAAATAATAAAATTAACACTTTTTAATTTGAATAAAAATTTTAAGAAAAGACTTAAATCCACCATTATTTGCTAATTCCAAAGATTGGCCGACCATTTTAAGGTAAAAATCGCTGGGTTTTTTTACTAAAATACTAATATCTTGACAAAGACTTTGTAAAAATTTTTAATCAAGGTTTCAAAATAAACAAAATAACACGTTGGTTTTGTATATATTTTTGCTCTAAAATTTGTTTTGTAAAAGAGAATGCCATCAAAAGCCTTATTTTTGGCCTTGTAAAATATTTCGACAAAACGTTGTTACAAGATTTTGGAGCACAAGCTAATATTTTTATAAAAAACTCCAAAAAGGTCAATTCATAAAAGAATTACATGGATATGTGAAAATATTTCCTTTTTAGTTTTTACAGATTAATAGAATTTCCGCCAAAATTGATTGTTTCGTTTGCGAGATATAATTACAAATCAAATTCCTATAACGCTGGATAATACTACTTTTTTGTTACTAAACCGATTAAATTGAAATTTATAAATGTGGTCCAATTGGTCTGGAAAAGCCAAAAATATCGAATTTGAGGTAGATAGGTTTTGTATTAAAGAAGTAGTCCTTTTAGGGCGTTATAAGAATCTGATTGGTGACAGCGCTTCTTTAATAATTTATTATATATTTCACATCAATTTTGTGCAAAAAAATTACTAATTTAAAAAAAAAAAATTTAATAATATATACTAAATTTCACCCTGGAAAGTTTAAATAATAAAAATCAACAATTAAAACATTTTTGTTTCATGTGACATGTTAGATGCTATTTAATATACATAAAAATATGAATTATATAAATATTATTAGTACATGCAAGCATTTATTCTAATTTTTTATTCTATTCCTTTTGATTTTAAAATCAGTATAACTCTTTTGGCTAAAAAATCACAAAAAAATTATGATAAATCTTTAAAATCAAGAAAAATATCCTTGCTATTTGATTTATTCAAAAAAAATTCAGAGTTGAAATATAATTGTTTATCTATTTTCATTTTTACACGCCATGGGGTCTTGCATTTTTTTTATTTAAAAATTTTAATTTTATCTGAAATTCATGTGTTTCGCGGTGTTTTATGAGTTGTCTTGGTGCTTACCAATCCCCTCTGTGCTTATGCCATACGATCCTCCTAAAATCTATGCTATACGTAAGTATAATTTGAGAATTGGCCAGGCTCACAAATGCTCAATACCAATTGGTACTCACATATATTTAATTGTGAGTACTCAGGCTCAAGCTCACAATTAATTTAATTGTGAGTACTAAGTAATGCTCAGCTCACATTTAAAATCTAGTGCTCAATGCATCCCTAATACGGATCCTACCCTCGTACACCATGCACCTGAATATTTAAATAAATTTAAATATCGAGGAAAAATGTTATAAAACTATAAAAAAGCGATTATTTTAACATGTTGGATGTGCGCCGCCAAATCGGCCGCCAAACTGCCGCTAAACCGCCGCCAAACTGCCGCCATTTAGGAACTAAGGCGTTAAAGTAAAAAATCTTATAATAAGACGGTTTTAACTAATTCATAGTTTATTTTTCTAACTTTAAAATTTACAAAAATATGTTATAAATATAAACTTGGGTTTACTTGGTTTTTTAATCAATTTTTTTAACGTTATGTTTACGCGTTACTAAGCCTAAGCAAAGCCTAAAAAACTACCTAAACTTTTTTCGCGCGATGATTTGTTAAAATTTTAGGTTGTTTTTAAGGCTTCGCTTAGGCTTAGTAACGCATAGGCTTAACCTTAAAAAAAAGTCGAGTAAAAAAACCGAGTTAGCCTATATTGCGCGCTGAAAAGTTTTCGCGGCGCGCGCTGAAAATCGGTAACTGTTTTTATATTGATAGCTATGCTGCTGGAGCAAAATGCCCCACGGCGCAATAGGCTATAGTCTGCTCAGCTACTTTCTAAAAAGGAGATTTCCGTGAAGAAAAACAAATCGGTTTTGTTTTCAATTTTTTTTGTAGAATAAAAAAAAGATTAACAGTTTTTTGTACTATAAAAAATTGTTTAAAGATGTAAATATGAGATTAACATTATTTAATTACATATAACTGAGTTAAAACCTTAGTTTTTAAATGGCGACGGTTTGGCGGCTATTTGGCTGCAGTTTGGCAGCAGATTTGGCGGCGCACATCCAAAACGTATTCTTGTAAAATATTTTTTACCTTTTATAATTATTATGATGAAAAAAATTAGAGTAAAATGTATACTTATTTATACTATTTAAGTTTTTACCAAAAATGAAAAAAAATTACCCTATTTCAATTTTCGCTTTGTTTTCTCGAAAAAGTAAAAGATTTCAGTTTGTATTTTTTATAAAATATAATGTGTAAGTTTTTTTACGTTACACAGGCTTTTAAGTAAACTTATTCTACTCTACTCTGGTCACATCTTTTTGTTTATAAATTTTTTTACCACATTCAAAAATTCAAGCCTTAACAAAGAGTTTCATACATCTGGCAGATAAAAATTTCAAATAAAATATGCATAAATTAGAAAATTCAGAGGTTTTTGGCGGATTTAAGTCTGGTTAACACCGTAGTAATAAGTGACAAGTGATAATACGTTCCGCGCACCGTTTACACTTAAACAATTGACATACATTGTCACTAGGGTGTAAACACGTTGTGACTTGTCACTTTTTATCAGTGGAATACCAGGGGATTTTCCGCGATTTACGTTAACCACGTCAATGTGTAACTTTTGAATTTAGGTTGCAATCCTTTTATCTACATGACGTTCAATCCCACCATTCGCGTATCGGTTTTCAAGCTGTTCGGCCTTCAGCCTATCAGTTCTGGAAACTCCCGCGTAAACCCGACACCCCAGTCCATGCTCCGAAATGACAGAACATCCGTTATGAAATTTGGCGCCAAAAATGAATTGCTCCCTGCGAAATAAACAATATTAATTTCAATTTCGATTAATATCTGTAAAATTTGATTTTTTTTCTGTGCCGTTTCATGCAATAATAAACGTTGTTATTATAAATGAGCCGATATTTTAATAGAGATACGATTAGAACGCATTTTTAGAACGTATTTTTTTATTGTATGTGTGTGTGTTTGTTTTTTCAAGGGGACGTAATTTCTCTAAAACTATGGACAAAAAAACTAAATTTCATAATTTGTGGCGGATTTTTTCTGGTAATTAAAAAAAACCTAAGTCAGCTTGTGGTCGGTGGTTTTTTGTTCACATCGTTACAGCTCTTGGACCATTAAATTATGAAATTTAATTTTTTCATCCATACTTTTAGAATTACATCCCCGTGAAAAAACACAAAAAAAATTGTGGGTAAAAATATTTCTTTTGAGGTTTATTTCTTTTAAATAAATGTGGTTACATGGATTTATAAATGATATAAAATTATAAATTTAAAAATAAATCTAGTTACAACACTTTCTTTGAGTCTTAACGGTCCAATAAACAGGTATTACCTATGTGCTATGTTAGCACGTTGAAAACTATTTTTAATATTTTTTCTAGTTTGTTTTCTCAAGAAATTTTTAGATTATTTGTTTGAATATAATAAACTACTGTTTTTAGCATTTAATGCATCTGGTTTACATACAAGCAAATAAAAACCTTTAACTTCTACTTGTTAATGGTAGTATTAACCTCTAATTAGAGGTTAACGTTTTATTAGCTTGTATTGAAACAAACACCCTGGTCAAAATCCATTGGTCTAAACGGAAAGAATCCCATGCGCATCAAAGGACATCGCGCGCATAAAGGGACGCCGGCATTTATGTCTAATAACGCACCCCGCCTTTCTAATAACCCGCCTGCGCGGCATTCTTTTAGCCATATTCGCACCTTCATTTTGAAGCCCTGTTTTGCCGCTGCTCCTATAACAACCCTATTCCCACGAAGCAAAACATATATGATGTGATCACGAATACTATATCACATTTTAAAGCTAAAAAAATTCTGAGTTGAATATTCCTAAAAATATCAATTTATACCAATTAAACAAGAAATACAATAGAATATCTCGATAAAAACTGGAAATAAAACTTCATCAAGAGTTAGTAGAAAGTGCTAACGTAGCACCTAACACGCATTAAATGGACTGCACAAATATGTTAATCTATAATTACTTGAAATTTTTACAAATGTATTTACAGTTTTTTTACGTTGTGCTTATTTTTTAAAATGCTTGTGTTTATTTTGGCAAATTTGTTTGTGTTGTTTTTTAACCATTTTGTAATTTTATCTAATAATGTACATGATAATATATATATATATATATATATATAAAACAACAAGAAAATTTCAAACAAAACATGGAAAACATTAAAAAACATTAACAAAAAATTAAAACAGAGGAGCACTGAGAATAAATTGTGATTTTTCATCACTTTATATACTAAATTTCACAGGTAATAAAAAGCATTTACGACCTCATATTCCGTTGTAATTACAACAAAACGGACAATTATACCAGTGAGTGTAGAATTGTTTGGAAACTTTTGGATTATATTATAATACAAGTTAAATTTAACATTTTTGGCGTTTTTTAATTATTAAAATTATTAAGTTGGATTTATTATTTTAAGTTAATTACTATTTTGTGTTTTATTATTGTTGATTTGTAAATTTTTTTTAAAAATTTTTATTAAATTTTAGATTACTATTTTTAAGTAGGTAGGGTAACTGACTTATTTTCAGCCACCTTTTTTTGAATAAGTTTCTTCTGGATTTTCTAATCGACTCAAAATTTGGTCTAAAAATCAAACGATAGCTATTTTTGTTATTCCAGTGCAAAATTTTATAATTTTTGTTACACTTAAAGATCAGTCGAGGAAAGTCTTTATTTATAGTGTTCGAAATTAAGGCGCGAGCCATTAACTTCGGTCACCTAGAAAAAACCTAACGAACAATAAAAATTTTTAAAGGTTGCAAAGTTATCCTTAGGCATTGTTCTTAGTACATTCAACTTAATTTTTTACCGTTTGCAAACTTTAATAGTTATTAGCAAGACTTTAAATAATTATGTCAAAACCTTAAAACAACAAGTTTTAATAACCTAATTTTTTTGGCTTAAAAAAACGTCCAAAAAAGTCAAACGACCAAAAAAATTCTTTAAAAATGGTAGTACTATTATATTTTAAAACGGCAAAAACGGAAAAAAACGGCAGGTTATTTTACATAAATTTTAAGGTGGCCAAAATTAATGGAATCCTAAAATGCGCAGTTAGTTAAACGCATTGCAAAGTGACTTTGAAGAAATTATCAAACCTCATGTTGTGGTTATTTTTGAGATATCAAGCCTCATCAGACCTCATATCAGACCTCATTTTTGTGGTTATTTTTGAGATTTAAGCTATTGGTAACAAGTTATGAGCCATTTTATACCCAAAAATTGGCTTTTTTGCAAGTGCAATATATGATGTTAAGAAAAAAAATTTTGTCTAACCAACAAACTTAATTAAAAACTATGCTTTAACAATGCTAAAAGTCTGAAGAAATCAAAAATTTTTTAAAAAATAAAAAAATCGAAAGTCACATGAAAGTCACATAAAAATCGATTTATTAACAGCACACAAATCATCAATATGCCAGAAAACATACTTCAAATTTTTTGCAATGTTAAAATTTTCTCAATTGTATCCATTAAATTTGTATTCCACCATTTATAACAAATAAAATGGGTAATTAGTTCCATTGGAATACCACTTTTGTTTAAAGCTGCATCCTGCAAATTTTACACATACATTATCAATAACAAATTCAATTATGGTTGAATTATATCTGGCTAACGCTGAAAATTAGAATGCAGACATGAAGGGACTAATTAAAATATTAAAATTGTGCGGTAATGACGTTTTTTTTTTAAATTAATAAGAACACAAAAATATTTTAATTCCACCTTTTCACAAAATATAGTACAAAATAACCAACTTTAGCCCTTAAAAAATTTGCATTTCGGTTACAAATTAGGTAATTTAGTAAATAATTATTAAAATACAGTCTTTAATCTTTGTTATTAATCTGTTTCAGTGAAAAATTTTGAATGTTTTTGTTGTTAAATAGTCGATTGGTATCCAGAATCTCGCCAGTCAGCAAGACTTTTTTTGCCTATAGTTTTTTATTTTCATTTTATTATGGTTTATTGCATCTTCTACCGGCTCTTTGGCAATTCAACAGGTCTTCCGTTTAACAGCAATAAACGATTTTACCATTCTGAAATAGTAAATTGAAGTTGTAGATGTTTTCTTTGATAATATTATGAGGAAGACTAGTATATAAAGTACTGAAGTCTGCTGT
>JASAMX010005950.1:0-16314 GCA_030248175.1 Microlaimidae sp. YZB2_3
GCAATTTTTAGCCTATTTCAATGTATTTTATGCCATTTTGGACCTATTTTTACCTTATTTCCGCTTTTTTTTGTCGCTTTTTTCCCTTTTCCCTTCTTTTTTTTTCTTTTTTCTCCTTTTTTTCTCTTTTTTTTTTCTTTCCCCCTGCTTGCCCCCCCGTTTTATTGCCCCCCCCGTTTCAAAAAAGTTGCCCCCCCGTGCCCCCCATTTTGGAATTGCCCCCCCCCGTTTTAACCCCGGGGGGGGCCGTGCACAGGTCTGTATATATATATATAATTTATAAAGTCTTATATCAAAAGTTTTGTTGATTGTGCTAATGAATGAATGATATCAGTTTATTTTGACATAATATCTAAAAATATTAGATATTGAAAGATATCATCTTGCAAAATATTAGCTATTCTTGTTTAAATTGCAAGTAGAATGTATGGTTTAATTTTTTAATGATAAATAAGAATATTTTACAGAAAAATTTATTAATGGGAACCAAGTCTCCATGCTAAGTGTAACTTGCAAAGAAATTTTGTCGAAATCTTCTTCCTCTAATGTTAACTGGACAGATGGCGTTTTGGTACCAATAAGCCAAATTGGTTACATGTTATCGTTTGTTTCTTCTCAGGGCTCGTAAGTACATCTTTTTTAAACACAGTTTAATTTAAATCTTTATAGAATAGTGAAAAATTTTTGAAATTTTTTGAATACTATTGTTTTTTTTATTTACATATTAGCTAATTTGTCTAAACCACAAAAATTTTATTTAAAGAAAACAATCTGGCCGGATCATTTAAAAACATCGGACTTCACCTGGAGCTTTGACTCTCAGATTCACAAATTTTATCCCTTAAAGTTTTATTTAAATTTTAACAAAACAAAAGTAGACATTCGTTAGCACGGCGTAGCCTGGCGTAGACATGGTATCTACATGGCCTACCATCTTCTTTTCTTTTCCACTTTCAAAAAAATAGCATCCCAAACAAGTTTTTGCATTTTTAATTTTGAAAATAATTTTTTCAAAATTTTCTCGCGCTTTGTTTTGTTAAAAACGTTACATTTTTGGCAAAATGTAGGAAAAAATAGTATTAAAATTTTTTCGGAGAGGAGAGTTTGGATTTATACATATAAAAAAAGGGGGTCCTACAGGTGGGCTGGGGGGAGGGGAAGGTTAAGGGTGGGGTTATACCCCCCAAAATCCCGATTGTAATTATAGGTGAGAACGGTCGGGGAAGCTAGGGGGGTGGTTACCCGGGGTAAATCGAAGTTTGAATTCTAGGAGGGGGGTCCCAGGGGGGTCCGGACCCCCCTAGCTTTTTAGGGGGAGTCGACCCGGGGTGCGAAATTTTGAAATCTAGAGGGGGGTCAGGTGGGGTGCGGTGTCCAAAGCAAAACAGTTTTAAACCATAATAACTTTAATAATTGTTATTTTTATAGGAATAATACTACATTTTATTGAATAAAAAACCATATTCATGTATAAAAAGGGTGTAAAAGCATGTATATGTGATGAAAATTCACGTTTTTGGAAGAAAATTTAGTATAAAAAGGTACCTAAAATTTTCCCGAGGTGGGAGGGGGGGTCAGATTTCAAAATCTAGAGGGGGGTCAGGGTTAAAAAATTCGGAAATTTGGGGGGAGGGGCCCCCCTAGATTTTCGTCTAGGGGGGATCCTAAAATTTCGAGGCTATACCGCAAAAAATTTTCCTCTCTCCAAATTCCAGGGGTCGGGTACATAGGTGTTTTTTTTTGGGGGGGGGGGGCAGAAGGGTGCACCCCCCCTAGAGCCAAAATTTTGGACTCCCCCCCCTAAAAATTCAGGGGCCCCCCCTCCACACAAAGCTCGAGAGCGGTCCGGCCTGACCCCCCCCCCTAGCGAGGCTGACTCCCCCTCCCCCCCCCCCTCCCGACCAATTTGGAAGTATATTTTTTTATTTACTGTCAAAAACACGGGTTTTTAGTTAAAAACAATGTTTAAATACACTTTTAGGCCTAAATAGGCTGTTTTAATACATAAAATTCAATATTAGACCTAAAAACACTTAAATTATTGAGTTAAAACAATTTTGCTAAAAATTGGACCCCCCCTAACCCCCCCTAAATTTGAAATCTCGCACCCGGGGTCGACCCCCCTAAAAAGCCAGGGGGGTCCGGACCCCTCCTGGACCCCTCCCTCTAAAAATTTTTGGCCTTCCACCCGGGGGTGGACCCCCCCCTAGCGGACCCGACCAAAAACACCTATGGTCGGGTACATACATGGGCAAGTTGTTCCGGAGTGGGGGGGTTAAACCCCAAATTAGGGGGGGCGGGTTAAAATCCGAGAAACGCAAAATACCCATATCGTTTTTTTTCTGGAGTGCATTTTACCCATATCTTTTATCGAATTTGAAGGAAAAGTAGGTAAAAAACGCTAATTTGAGGTCAAAAACCCTGTTTATTGTATTTTTTAGCTTTTTATTGCTTAAAACACTCATTTTGGCCTTAAAACTTAAGTTTAAGGGCAGTTAGAAGTCATTTTAAAGACATTTTTTTTCTTCATTTTTCCAAAATTGGGGGGGGTTTAACTTTTTCTCCCTCTCCCACTTCTGAGTGGGGGGGGGGTTAAACCCCCCTTCTCAGAATTTGGGGGGGGGGTTAACCCCCCCAACCCCCCCTCCCGTGCCCATGTATGGTCGGGTATACCCCCTGCCCAAAATCCGGAAGCTGCCCATCTATGCCTATTTATAATATTCTTTTTCTGGAGGAGCGGGAGGGTTAAAATTTGAAGGCTTGAGGGTTAGAACTCACCACACCCGGTGCTACCCCTTATCTAATCCATTGAAATAGAAAAAAATTAATAATTGAAACTATTAAAACTGACATAGCTAGGTATCGCGAAGGGAGAAATTTTTTAGCTAGTATGATTTTTAATGTATTAGGAGTGTTTCTTAACTATAATTTGAAAAAATTCTCTCCCTAAATTCATAAAGAACTAAAGTGAAATCTCTTGAGTTTGTTTAAATTTTAAACGGATTCTTCCAAAATCAAGGGGTGATTAATCAAGAAGGGAAGCAGCAGTCTGGTAATCAACGCGAACCATATACCTAAAAATTTGTTTGTTTTTTAAAAATAAAATATTAGTTCAGCACACCCCTCCTTTAGTATAGTACAGTATGCCAAAAACGGACAGAATAAGGGTGGGGTGGTAGTGGCTAGTGTTAAACAAATTAAAAAATCTATAAGGACGCGTTTACACCTGATCCCAGTTCCCAGATCCGCCCAGTTAAAACCTGACTGGTTATACTGAAATAAAACGAGTTGCTTTGCTAAAATAACACGCTTAAGCTCCTACGTAAAAATACAAAGTATTCTTTAAAAACAAATCAAAAATATTTTAACAGAAATTTTTATTGTTCTAAATTAAATAATCAAAAGAAAATTGCAAAAACATTACTGGAGCTAGATTGATAAAACGTAAAATTTTATTAGTTTTATAAAAAATAATATTTTAAAAACGTTTTGATAATATAATCGGCTTTATAACTATAAAAACTAAAACTTTTAACTTTGTAGAAAACATCGTTTTAGCAATGTTTTGTTTAAAAAACTGGGAGCACGAAAATTAACCAACCAGCAATTTTTCTTTAATATTGGTGCGCCCGTCCAGAATAACAAAACAAAAAAAGAAGCAGAGCGCTGTAATAAATAGTTATATACGTAGTTTTGCAAAAAAAATAGTGTTTGTTCAGCTGATGATTGTCCTAAATCCTAATTAACATAATTACCAGCATTATTACGTAAAAAGTAAGTATGTCTGCGTTGAGCGTTTGTGATATGTGCGCGGAGACTCCTCCCCGCCCGCTTTATTTTATTTTTTTCCTAGAAATTGAAAAATTGCCTAAGTCGCTTAGTGATCCGGTATCTACGAATGAATTGGAAACAAGTGTGAACGGGGCCATTATTAAGAAATACACGAATATCATTTTAATTTAGTAGCTGTATTTTTCACTTCTATCCACCGTTTCGTCTTATAACTGTAAATGTGCAAGAAATTCAAGGCGTGAATCAAACTCTTACTCAGGACATTACAGAAGGAAGTATTATGACTTACTGCAGCAAAAGACTTGGAAGAATAATCGATGAAATATGCAACACTTTTAAAGCTAGATGTCTTCGCCCGTAAGTGTACTGCGTAATAATATTTCTAAAATTTTTGTTGGTAGTATATAAAAATTGGCAAGCACAATATAACCCACAAGAATGTTCGGCTCGACACTAAATTTTTTATCAAACTGCATAATGCTATTTTATTATGCTCGCGCACAAAACTTTCTGTGTACTCTCACTATTGTTTTCTCGCAGCAATATGCTGTGCGGTCAATCACTGGTTTTCTCGCACTACAACTTTTTATGTAGAACTTCTATGCAAGCCACATTATTAACTGCAAAACACTTGCATTTTGTGGGATTTGATTTATTTGCGTTTGGATCCTATCTCACGTCGAGAAGGAATATCTTACGAGACGACGCAGAAATAAAAAATAGGCAGGGAAATTTTCATTTAAGACATTTTTATTTGATTTAATTTGTCAATTATTACAAAACGCAAGGTATATAATTTCAAAAAAAATTATTGACGTTTTGTCCATTTATAGCATTGTTTCAGACCTGTGCACTGCCACACCGGTGTTTTATTGGGGGGCAATTCGAAAATAGGGGGGGAGGGCACGGGGGCAACTTTTTTAAAAGGGGGGAAATAAAACAGAGGGCAAGCAGAGGAGAAAGGGAAAAAAGAGAAAAAAGGAACAAAAAAGGCGAAATTTAAGTAAAAAAATAGTTGTGAAATGGCTTAAAAGCATTGAAATAGGCTAAAAACTGCAAAAAATTGGCGATGATGGCATCACAATAAG
Organism: Microlaimidae sp. YZB2_3; assembly: GCA_030248175.1. NCBI lineage: Eukaryota > Metazoa > Nematoda > Chromadorea > Desmodorida > Microlaimidae > Microlaimidae sp. YZB2_3. Next base: position 4,881 of record JASAMX010005950.1, read on the forward strand.
TCAAAAATGGCGTCATAATTTTTGGGTACTACTTTTTCGTTTTTGGGCGGGTGAGGGGCATTTTCAGACCCTGCACAGGTCTGTTTTTTAACACTTTAAATTTACTATAGTGATTTAAAACCAATATACCTACTAAAAGTTTACATTTTTATTTATAGTAATTTTAAGATGTATGTTCCTTGGACTATTATTGAACGCCATACGCTATTGAAATTAAAAAAAAAACTATTTACAGACTTAAACTTCCCGCTTAGCGATTTTTTTTTGTTTTTGACTACTTATGCTTTGAAACGCCGACTTTAAAAATGCATCAGAAATGTTTCTCAACTAATATTATATTATACTCTTTCTTTCTTTAAGATTAAAAATGCACAGTATACGGCAGGCAGACCTGTGCACGGTCTGGAAATGCCCCCCCCCCCGCCCGCTTTATTGGATGATTTGTCCCCCCCCGCCGAAAAATGAAAACGTACCCGAAAATTATGGCGACAATTTGGACCTATTATGATATAACGCCCTCGTTGCGAAATTTTTGCGGGTTTTTTAGCCTGTATTAATGCATTTTAAGCCATTTTAGACCTATTTTTACCGTAATTTTGCTTTTCCCCTCTTTTTTGCCTTTTTTCTTCCTTTTTTCTCTTTTTTTCCTTTCTCCTCTGCTTGCCCCCCCCCGTTTTAGTGCCCCCTGTTTCAAAAAAGTTGCCCCCCATTTTGGAATTGTCCTCCCCCCAATAAAGCCCCGGGGGAGAGGGGGGGGGCAGTGCACAGGTCTGATACGGTCAGTACATATCTTTAAGTCCATGTTTTGTTTAAGAACATAAAAACATGGCGTTGTTTTTTTGAGATTATAATAAAATATAAAAAGATAAAAAGTGTGCAGCAAGGATTTAAAACTATTTACTTTGGGATTTTTTACGCTAAAGCTAAAATCCACAGTGTAGTAAATAAAAATGTATGTAATTATATCTATTAAATGTTTTCATTTTTGTTTGCAGGACAGAAAGGTAAGTATAACATATTAAGTCTAGTCTCGAGTATAACTAACTGCTGGTGTGCTGTTTTTTCTATATAAAATTAATAATTAATTCTTTAATGCACGCTTTTGTTTAGCTTTTTATAATGCACTAATAAATAAATAATATTGATTTGCAGATCTTTGCATGTTCGTTATCGAGTAATTTTATAAAAAATATACATAATAAAAAAATAAAAGCGGGTTTCAGTTCCAATCCAACTACAAATTTTCCAATTATCATTATATAAAAACACATTTAAAAAGGTTTCAGCAATCCAGCTGATTAAACGGGTAGAGTTCATTGTCTTGTCAGAGGGAAGGGAGTCGATTTGGGGGCACAAGCTCCCTGGTGGAATTTTTTTAAATTTAAAGTACTAAAACATGCTAGACAATTTGATTCCAGCTGCTAATTTTGGTAATGGTGGGGGTCATTATCATAGTTTTTTTAAACAACTTTATTTAAACCTGGACCCCACAGAACCCCCTGAATTGTAAATTGCGCACCCCGGTTCGACCTCCGCCTCCCCCCTAAAAATTTTTGCCCTCCACCCGAGGCTGGACCCCCCCCCCTCCGTAGCGGACCGATCAAACATCTAAATGTCATTATAATATAAAATAATAGAAATAGATAAAACACGTTCACATTATAATATATTAACCTTTGAATTTAAAATATGTGTTTAAAACGTTTAGTAAAAGTTTATTGTTTATAGTAGTTTCATAGAATAATTTCTAATGCCTCTTCTACTATTGAAATTGAACGACATAATATCATTGAAACTGCAAACTAAAATAATTTAGCAAGTTAAACTACCAGCGGAGCAGAGAAAAAATTTTTTTTTTCTAAATATTAATATGCTTTTGGAACGCTTGTCCGGAATGTTTTTTAACTATTAAAGCAAATTTTGAGGAAATGCAACCCCTTTAGAACAGTTTGACTTGACCGATTTCGATAGAAGGCGGCTCCTTTTTCTGCCTGGGCACGGCACTACATAAACGGCAAACGCATATTATGCGCGAAAAGATATTGGCCCGGTTGCACCATAACTACTTAAGTTAAGTAGACTACTTAAAGTGGCCGTGATTGTGTACATTTTATACAGATATACATATACTTAGGTATCCTACTAAATTTAAGTAGGTAGTTATGGTGCAACCGGGCCATTAGATTTAAAAAAGGCAGTCTTACTGTTTTGGGGAACTTTATCTATTAGAGTTATATAAAACATTCCCTCATCATATTTCAATGGAAATTTATGTGGTTTTCAATGTTAAACTAATAAAGTTTTTTTAAAAACACACCATTAAATTTAAATAGCGAAATTATTATCATGATAAAGTTGAGTTTGATTTTAAGGTTTTCCTCAGTTTGCTCAGGAAAACTGAGTTTTGCTTTTCATGGTTAAGGTTGCTGATTAGTTTTATAATGATAACTTTATCAGTTTATAAATTTATCATGATAACATAATTTCTCCCAATGGTGAGTTTTCAAAAAATGCCAACTGATCAACGTTCATACACTTTCTGGAATCGATACACTTACACTTGATTGTTTTTTTTTAAAGATTTTTGGGTTATTTACAATTAATAACGATATTACCATATTCTTAACATTTAGCAGAGAATAGAGATGCATTGGTATTAACAGGCACGAACATTGGAGCCACGTGCCATTGCAGGTTTATAGCTAAAGTTGAAAAGTCTTGCGATGATATGTAAGATAAATTAAGAAAAATATGAATTAAATCGGCAGCATCAGTTAGCAGAGAGAACCATGTCAGTCGATTCGGTGTAGGGAGGGAGAGGGGTGGGTGGCAAAACGCCTCCGGAACTAGGAGATGAAATTTTTAAGTTAAAGAAATAAAAACGAATTGAAAACAGAGGGTGTGGCGCCACCCCGCTTCGTTCCTAATCCTGCAACATGTTTTCACAACTATATTTTCACCGTATACCTATGGATTTTAACATTTTCTTACTAAGCTGCCGTTCTGCCCGCCTATTATAATTAAATATCGCGTATCATGTGACACTACGTTAACCGTTCGTTTTCCGGCAAAATAAGACAGAGAGTTTTTGTCTTGAGACAGCGATATATACCTTCCAAATACAAGCATCGGTGCATTTCTATTGGTTGATTTTGATTAGTATGTTCAAAAATATATACCTTAAATTTGAACGAATCTTTTTGTTTCACATTAACATTTTTGCTATTCATTAATATCATATCAGAGTATTAATTTTAGAATAACTGTTGTGCCACGAGTCTCAAAAGTACCGAAGATATTTTTTGGCTCCGTTCAACAGTTGTTAACATACGATTTTGATAAGATCGTATTTGATCAAGACAGTCAGTATCAAAATGTGAAGATTTTGCACTCACCTTCACTCGGAAATACACTTATTCTAGATGATTTTGTGAGTAAGTTTAAATTATTTAGGAAAGTTTAGAAGCAGAAGGTACTTTGACAATAATCTCTTAACAGAAACCCATGTTTAGGTCAAGGGATTGATCATACTAAAGGCTAGTTCATACTTATGACAAAGCGTCTTTTGGACAAAATCTAAACGACAATTTTAGAAAAATCAGTGCGTCCTTTGGACAAGTCAAAACGTCCTTTCAACTTTTTCCTTTGGACGAAGTATGAATGCTACTTGAAATTTGTCTTGTGGACAAAGTACAAAGGACAAAAAAAGTATGAACACTTTGTCCTATAGACTAAGTCCAAAGGACGTTTTGGACAGTCCAAAAGACTGTTGCCCTTTAGGCTTTGTCCAAGGACGTTTTGTCATAAGTAGGAACCAGCGTTAATACACTTACCCAAATGATATATAATTTATATAGGTGCACATAGGTGTTTTGGGAGGGGACAGAGGGGTCCACTCCCCCTAAGAGCCAAAATTTCGGACCCCCCCCCCCCCCTAGAAAAAATCCAGGGCTCCCCCCTCCCCCTGACCAATTCGGAAGTATAATTTTTTATGTACTGTCAAAAACACGTTTTTTTAGTCAAAAATTGTGTTTAATTACAATTTTAAAGCCTAAGGCTGTTTTAAGCAAAACTTTTAAATTTATTTTTTAGTAGCGTTTTCACAAAAGATAATGGTACCACTCCTGATATTAACAGAAAAGTACCTGAAAACGTTGGCTTAAATTCGATACGTTTTTCAGTAAATGTTGTCGCAAAAAAAATGAAAAAGTTGCCTCCTAAAATTTCAAGTTCTCCTGACGGTATTCCATCATATTGGAAAAATGTTTGGGAAACTATGTCTCCAACGCTCGCAATATTTTTTGAAATGAGCATGATGTCTAGCAGAGTTCCTAATTTTTGGCGTGACGCAATTGTAGTTCCTATCTATAAAAAAGGCGTAGCTAGCTTAGCTTCAAACTATAGACCAATTTCCTTAACATGTGTTTCCTGTAGGATTATGGAATCAATTATCCATGACGAAACGTTATCCTATTTGTATAAACACAAACTCATTACTAAGCAACAATATGGTTTTCTGGCTTGGCGTTTGCAGTTATTAAGCACTTTAAACGACTGGACTATAGCTTTAGACAATAAAAAACTTATCGATTACGTATATATTGATTATAAAAAAGCCTTTGATAGTGTTTCGCACTTCAAATTTTTAATTAAGCCAAAAGGATTGGTATTAATCATGAATTATTAGCTTGGTTTGCTAGTTATTTGTTGAATCGTAGACAATGCGTTTCTGTAGAAAATCAAATTTCAGACTTTGTTCCAGTAACCTCAGGCGTGTCTCAAGGTAGCGTCATTGGACCTTTGCTTTTTTTTGTTGTTTATCAATGACATGCCTGAATGTTTGGAAAATGGTACAATTGCTAAAATCTATGCAGACAATACCAAACTTTATAACATAAGAGAAAAAAATGAAAGCACAGATAATTTCAAAAAGTTTTTAAAACAATTTTCTAGCTGGTCAAAAAAGTGGCAGCTTTGCATTGTTTATGATAAATGCTCTACTTTTTGTTTGGGCCGTGAAAATAATGCCCTAAATTTTAAATTAGATGATAAAATTTTAGAAAATGTAAATCAAATAAAAGACCTTGAAATCCTACTTTCCAATGATCTGAAATCTACGTCACATTGTGTAAATATAGCAAAAAAAGCTTCGGCAAGAGTTTCCTTGATATTTCAAATATTTTGCACAAAAAAACAAAGATATTTTAATCCGCGCTTACACAACTTTTGTGCGTCCACTGCTTGAGTAGGAGACTCCGGTTTGGTCACCTTACTTAAAAAAATATTGAAAAAATCGAAAATGTGCAGCGCTTGTTTACTAGGAAACTTTATGCAAGATGTTTACTCCAAAAACCTTGTTACAGTGAACGTTTATCAGCGTTAGGAATGGAAAGTCTTGAATTACAAAGAATTCAAAATGATCTAGTATTTTGCTATAAGATATTACATAGTACTATCGACGCAACTTTGTCTGAATTTTATGAATACAACTGCGCTAATAAAACAAGAGGACACGATTTAAAACTAAAAATTCCTTTTTCTACCTTAAACTTGCGTAAATTTTTCTTTTCTTCTAGGGTTTGCACCATCTGGAATTCACTTAACCAAGATATAGTTAGATCATGTTCCGTTAAGGTTTTTAAATCAAAACTCAACAAAGACACTTTAAAAAAATGCACCGAATTTTTTTAATTTCTGAGAAAAAAATTGCTCTGTACTCACCTTTTTTTATCGTTGTGTTTTGTTTTATGACTATTGTATACTATGTATTCTTTTTTTTTTCAAACTAAATTTATTGTCATAAGTGTATATATGTACTACTGTATATTATACCGTGCAATAAATCTTTTTATCTTATCTTTATCTAAAATTCAATATTACACCTAAAAACACTTAAATTATTGATTTAAAAAACTTTGTTAAAAAAATCGGACCCCCCCTAAATTTGAAATGTTGCACCCGTGGTTGACCCCACTAAAAAGCCAGGGGGTCCGGACCCCCCTGGACCTCCTTCTCCCATTCATGAGTGGACCCCCCCCCCCAGCGGACCTGACCAAAAACACCTATGTAGATGCAGGTGCCTGACTTAAGCTTAGAAGAATATATACTTCGTGGTAAAGGCCAAAGTCTGACTAGGAGGAGGCTTGCATACCTCGGGAGTAAAGGCCAAAATAGGGGAATGCTTTAAAAACTTTAAAATTTAAAACTAGACGTTAGAATCTTTCAAATAGATAGAGCGACCATCAAATGCTGTCCTTAAATTTTTTTCCTTTGCTGACCGTTTGAAATGAGAGACGTCGCTTCTCTCCCCTAATTAATTGAAGCCCGGTCTCAGTAACTAGCGAAGTGCTTATCTGAAAAAATAGAATTTGAATTTAAAAGGAGGCTTTTCTAAAACTCTCTAAAAGCTTCCCCCTAATTATATAGAAAAATTATAAGTACTTATTTTATTCCAAGTTTTTTTTTCAAAAACTTTAATTTTTACCAATAAAATTTTGTATTATCCTATAAAAAACAAGGTTTAATTAAAAGTAATTATATTTTTTTAGATGTTTTGGGGGGGGCGGGGGGGCCCCCCCCCCGGCAGGACCCCCCCGGAACGGGGCCCCCCCCCCAGCCGAGAGCGAGACCCCCGGAGGCGGACCCCCCCCCCCCCGAATTGGAGTTTTTTTTTTCGAACGGTTTTAGTTAAAGTTTTCCTTTAGGCTGGAGCGGGCTTTTTAAAAAAAATTCAAATTAGACCTAAAAACACTAATTTGAGTTTAAAAATTTTGAAAATGGACCCCCCACCCCCCCCCCCATGTCCCCCCGGGGCGACCCCCTTTGATATGCCACGGGGCCCCCCCCCCCCCCCCCCCCCCCCCCCCCCCCCCCCCCCACCCCCCCCAACATACATCAAACGGGCGCCCTCTGGATTTTAAATTTGTCCACCAAGGGTCAACTATCCATCGTAAACAGTTAAAAGTGGGTGTTCCAGACGCCCTCTAGTCTGGAACTTCCCTCTCCTAAAAGTCTAAAGTGCAATTTATCCCACGTAACCACCCCTCCATTTTGTCCGGACCGCGCTCAATTTTTGTGCTCTCTCTTCCCAGGACATACCCCAGATTTGGAATAGATCTTATTTACATATATGACAAGTTTTTTGATATGTTTAAAAAAACGTCTATAATTCAGGTTTAAAATCAAAAAGCGAGAAAAATTTAAAAAAGGTTTGTATAAAACCCTCAAATTTTGACGCCTCAAAATAACTCAAAGCCACCTGGCTACACTGATGACGGTAGAAGTAAGTGAGAATCTTTCCAAATTTCTGGAGTATATACAGAAGATTAACTATTTAATGGTAATTTTTTTTGCATTTTTTGTAGTTTCATAAAGCGAGAAGCAGGTCCAAAATGGCTTAAATTGCGTTAAAATAGGCTAAAAACAGTGGCGTGCCCAGTGGGGGCCGCCCCTCCCGAAATCCGGCGAAGCCGGATTTTTCCGTAAGGGGGGAGACCCTTAGGTTTTTTGAATTTTGGGAGAGAAATTTTTTTTGAATATTACTACAGAAATCTTTCTGATGCCTTCCAAAAGCATTATTAATAGTCAAAAAAAATTTTTTTGTGGTTTTTCGATTTCAAATCTATTATGCCGTTCAATAGTTAAGGCATACATGTTAAATAAAACTACTATGAACACTATAAGCCTTAATTAACGTTTTAAACACATGTTTTAAATGTGAAGGGATAAAAACATCCTAAATTTTTTAAAAAGTATAATCTGGGATTAAAAATTTCTGGTGTATTCTAGCGCCTAAAATTTTCTGATCTGAGATCCCCCGCCCCGGTCCCCCCCTTACAAAGAGCTCTGCCCCCTTGACCCCGCTAAGGACATTCTCGCCCTCAAACCATAGGTGAGCGCGGTCGGGGAAGCTAGGGGGGTGGTTCCCCGGGGTAAATCGAATTTTGAATTTAGGAGGGGGGTCCCGGGGGGTCCGCACCTCCCCTAGCTTTTAGGGGTGGGGTCGACCCGGGGTGCGAAAATTTTGAAATCTAGAGGGGGGGTCAGGTGGGGTCCGGTGTCCCAAGCAAACATAGAGATGTTTTTGTGGGGGGACAGAGGGGTCCACCCCCGCCCCCTAGAGCCAAAATTTTGGACCCCCCGAGAAAAAATTCAGCCCCGCCCCCCCCCCCCAAAAGCTCAAGAGCGGTCCGGCCTGACCCCCTCCCCCTGACGAGGCTGACCCCCCTCTGGCCCCCCCCCCCGACCAATTTGGAAGTATATTTTTTTATTTACTGTCAAAAACACGGGTTTTTAGTTAAAAACAGTGTTTAAATACACTTTTTAGGCCTAAATAGGCTGTTTTAATACATAAAATTCAATATTAGACCTAAAAACACTTAAATTATTGAGTTAAAAAAATTTTGCTAAAAAATTGGACCCCCCTGACCCCCCCCCCCCTAAATTTGAAATCTCGCACCCGGGGTTGACCCCCCCTAAAAAGCCAGGGGGGTCCGGACCCTCCTGGACCCCCCCCTAAAAAATTTTGGCCTTCCACCCGGGGGCTGGCACCCCCCCTAGCGCACCCCACAAAAAACATCTATGGTCAGGTGGGGTCCGGTTCAAAACAGTTTTAAACCATAATAAGCTTTAATAATTGTTTTTTTTATAGGATAATACTACATTTTATTGAATAAAAAGTGATATTCTTAGATAACAAGGGTGTAAAACATGAATATGTGATGAAAATTTACGCTTTTTAAAGAAAATTTAGTATAAACAAAGTACCTAAAAATTTTCCTGAGGGGGGGCCGCCCTCAAATTTTCAAATTCCTGCCCTCCTCTTGAGGAGGATCTGAGCTTAAGAAAATTAGTTTTTTTTTCGGTTGTCCTTTTTTCGCGATTCAGGAAACTGAGGGGGGGTCTTCTAACATTTTTCATTTAGGGGTCTCAAACATTTGTGCTAGGGGGGTGTACCCTACCCTGCCCCCTGCCCTGTTCTAGAGCTTCAGACCCACCTTGGGTCTGGGGCATAGGTGAGAAAGAGGGAGGGGGCAGGGTGGGGTCGTCCCCCCCTAGGCTCAAAATTTTGGGACCCCCACACTAGACGAAAATTTAGGGGGCCCCCTGCCCTCAAATTTCCGAATTTTTTACCCCTGGCCCTCCTCTAGATTTTAAAATCTGACCCCCCCTCCACCCTCGGGAAAATTTTAGGTACCTTTTTTATACTAAATTTCCTTCGAAAAAAGTAAATTTTCATCACATATTCATGCTTTTACACCCTTTTTATACATGAATATGGCTTTTTATTCAATAAAATGTAGTATTATCCTATAAAAAGAACAATTATTACAGTTATTATGGTTAAAAACTGTTTTCATAGGTGTTTTTGGTCGGGTCCGCTAGGGGGGTCTACCCCCGGGTGGAAGGCCAAAATTTTTTAGGGGGGGGAGGGCCGGACCCCCCTGGCTTTTTAGGGGGGGTCGACCCCGGGTGCGAGATTTCAAATTTAGGGGGGGGGTCAGGGGGGTCCAATTTTTTAGCAAAATTTTTTTAACTCAATAATTTAAGTGTTTTTAGGTCTAATATTGAATTTTATGTATTAAAACAGCCTATTTAGGCCTAAAAAGTGTATTTAAACACTGTTTTTAACTAAAAACCCATGTTTTTGACAGTAAATAAAAAAATATACTTCCAAATTGGTTGGGAGAGGGGGGGAGGGGGGTCAGCCTCGCTAGGGGGGGGGTCAGGCTGGACCGCTCTCGAGCTTTGGGGGGAGGGGGGGGCCCCCTGAATTTTTTCTAGGGGGGAGTCCAAAATTTTGGCTCTAGGGGGGGGTGCACCCCTCTGTCCCCCCCAAAAAAAACACCTGTGACTGTTTTGCTTGGACACCGGACCCCACCTGACCCCCCTCTAGATTTCAAAATTTCGCACCCTGGGTCGACCCCCCCCCCCTAAAAAGCTAGGGGAGGTCCGGACCCCCCTGGGACCCCCCTCCTAGAATTCAAAATTCGATTTACCCCGGGTAACCACCCCCCCTAGCTTCCCCGACCGTGCTCACCTATGGTCTGGAGGCAAGAACCCCCTAGCGGGGTCAAGGGGAAGAGCCTTTTGTCAGGGGGGACCGGGGGCTAGAATGCACTCCAGATGAGAAAATTTTTTAATTAAGGCGCTAGAATACACCAGAAATTTTTAATCCCAGATTATACTTTTTAAAAAATTTAGGATGTTTTTATCCCTTCACATTTAAAACATGTGTTTAAAACGTTAATTAAGGCTTATAGTGTTCATAGTAGTTTTATTTAACATGTATGCCTTAACTATTGAACGGCATAATCGATTTGAAATCGAAAAACTACGAAAAAAATTTTTTGACTATTAATAATGCTTTTGGAAGGCATCAGGAAAATTTTTGTAGCAATATTCAAAAAAAATTTCTCTCCCAAAATTCAGAAAACGTAAGGGAAAAATCCTCTCCCCTCCCCCCTTACGGAAAAATCCGACTTCGCCGGATTTTGGGAGGGGCGGCCCCCACTGGGCACGCCACTGTTTTTAGCCTATTTTAACGCAATTTAAGCCATTTTGGACCTGCTTCTCGCTTTATGAAACTAAAAAAAATGCAAAAAAAATTACCATTAAATAGTTAATCTTCTGTATATACTCCAGAAATTTGGAAAGATTCTCACTTACTTCTACCGTCATCAGTTTAGCCAGGTGGCTTTGAGTTATTTTGAGGCGTCAAAATTTGAGGGTTTTAGACAAACCTTTTTTAAATTTTTCTTGCTTTTTGATTTTAAACCTGAATCATACAGACGTTTTTTTTAAGCATATAAAAAAACTTGTCATATATGTAAATAATATCTATTACAAATATGGGGTATTTCCTGGGAAGAGAGAGCACAAAAATTGAGCGCGGTCCGGACAAAATGGAGGGGTGGTTACGTGGATAAATTGCACTTTAGACTTTTAGGAGAGGGAAGGCTCCAGACTAGAGGGCGTCTGGAACACCCACTTTTAACTGTTTACCGAGGGAGGGTTGACCCCTAGTGGACAAATTTAAATTCCAGAGGGCGCCTGTTTCATGGAGATGTTTTTGGTCGGGGTCCGCTAGGGGGGGGTCCACCCCCGGGTGGAAGGCCAAAATTTTTTAGGGGGGGGGTCCAAGGGGGTCTCGAACCCCCCTGGCTTTTTAGGGGGGGTCGACCCCGGGTGCGAGATTTCAAATTTAGGGGGGGGGGGGGCAGGGGGGTCCCAATTTTTCAGCAAAATTTTTTAAACTCAATATATTTAAGTGTTTTTAGTTATAATATTTAATTTTTTTTATTAAAACAGCATATTTAGGCCTAAAGTTTATTTAAACACTGTTTTTAACTAAAAACCTGTTTTTTTGACAGTAAATAAAAAAATATACTTCCAAATCTGAAGTATACGTAACTGAACGAAGTAATAACTGCAA
>JASAMX010005951.1:7500-43360 GCA_030248175.1 Microlaimidae sp. YZB2_3
TTAAATGTAATAAAAATTAAAAAGTTCCAAGTGAACAAGTTACGGAGGTCGTTTGTGGCGTTTTAAAAACAGAGAAGAGTATAAAAATATTTTTTCAAAGCAGTAAGAAAGGGCTCTTTAACAGAGACTAAGAGACCTAGCAACTCCGTTTTAAAGTTTATTCCAAACAATAAAGTTTTTAAAAACGTTTTGAATTTAATAAAACGGTCTCATAATTATTAGTTAAAAGTCTTATTTTTTTTATTTAGTAAGGCTAAAAAATAGTAAGAAATCGTAAAAGTTTTGACAACATTTTACAAAACACTTGAAATTATTAAGTTCCTACAACTTTTTTTTAAACACAACCAAACATAAACTGCAAAAATAATTACTTTTTTGTGTTGTTTACGGTGATACGTGTCGAATACTATTTGAGTTTCGAAAAATATTACTATATTGTTTTTAAAAAAAGTACAGAAATAATATGCGCTTAATATTTTTTGGGTTTAAAACAAGTTAAGTTTTGGACCTTGTTAAAGCAACATATAACATAAAAAAATTAATGTTTGTACTCATTACTAATGTTTCCCGTAGCGAAACTCCGTTTTTAGAAGCTCCAGAGCTCCGCCGTATTTTTGTGCAATTTTCGTGATTAATTAAAAAGTGATACTATAGATTTTTTTGTCATAAATTTTTTGTAAATTAAATTAATTAATTAAATTAATTAAATTAAATTCCAATTAATTAATTAAATTAAATTTCAAAACTTATTTAAAACAGAAGAAATCGTTTTTAAAATGCAGATAGAGTAACTTTAAATGTATTTCAAGCTTAGAAATAGCTTACATCACTCATTTAAAGGTTAGAGCTTCGAAGCATGATATTGGAAAGTGAGAACATCACTAGTGTTTATGCTTATTTCTTTTTTAATATCGTTAAACGGAAATTTTATTTCATGGGTGGCGCGGGAGCGCCACGGGGCAATCGCCCCGTGTCGCCGCGCCAACATAATAAAAGAACGTGGGTAAATTTTAAAGTTCATGTTCATCTTTTTCTTATTATTATTATTCTAACGCTCAATTCTTAAAATCAATATTCCTCCTTCTTTACTGATTGATCAAAAATAAACATGGGCTCTTTGGAAAGAAGAAAGAATTACGCAACTTTCTTAGGAGCCACTTTTTTTATTTAGGTCCTTGTTATAGATTTATTTATCAAAATAATAAATTGAAAAAAATAGACAAATAAAAACTCCCAACCGCACAATAACAGCCTTTTGGCAACAATAAGGATTGTACAGAGCAGATAACGAACAGTCCCTAATAGAAACCGCACAAAAAAAGCAGATCGGTTTTAATTGGTGGCAGAAACCGAACCAGTTTCCAGCGCCATCTGCTTCAACCGCGCGAAAAACGGCGAAAACAACAGAGTACTTTTTTAATTCTTACATTACTGATGACAAAATTAATTCAAAGTTTTATTAAAAAAATAACAATGTGTCAGTAGCGCCGGAGCGCCACGCGGCGGTTTAGCCCCACGGCACCCACAGCACCACAGCACACTATAATTAGAGAACGTTTGGAAAATTTTTAGTAATCTATGTTCATCTTCTTCTATTTATTATTATAATTCTAACGCTAATTATCTTAAAATCAACATTCTTAATCGTTCACGTGGCGATTTAACCCTGCGGTACCACACCAACTATAATCAGAGAATCTGGATAAAATTTGTAATTTATGTTCATCATCTTCTTCTTCTAATTTTTTTATTCCCAAAAAATAATTGCAATCATCCGTTCCGCGGGAGCGCCCACTGCGATTTAGCCCCACGTCACCGCAACAACTATAACCAGAGCACCTGCTAAATTTTGTAATTCATATTTATCATCTTTTTTTGTTCTTATTTCAAAAGATATAATTCTAATCATCGGTGGTGCGGGGGTGCCACACTGCAATTTAACCCACGGCACCGCGCCAACTATACTTAGAGAACGTGAGTAAATTTTGTAATTCATATTCATCATCTTCTTCTTATTATTATTTTTACTTTAAAAATTATAATTGCAATCATTGGCGCACGGCATCGCGCCAACTGTATTTAGAGATCGTAGGTAAACTTTGTCTGGAGCGCCACTGCACCGCACTAATTATAATTAAACAACGTGGGTAAATTTTGTAATTTAAATTCTTCTTCTTCTTTTTCTTATTTTTTATTTAAAAAGTATATCTCGGCAACGGAATGATTATAAACATATGTCATTGCGCAGCTAAAACTATAGTTTATTAGGCTATTTTTTAATTTAATTCAAAAAAAAGTGGTAGACTTGAAAAATGCTCTAAGAATAGAGAAGCAAAAGGGGCGATTTTTCACCGGGCGTTATTTAGACAGAAAAGATGTGGACTAGTCTGAGATGGACATTATTTGGACTATAGGAAATTTGCATTTGCTTTGGGCAGCTGCTCACTAAATAAAAATTTCTACCATATGATAATGATTTGTTTATACATTGATCTAATCACACAGCACTGTTGCATTTTTTTTAGTTTGATTAAATGGCAATTGAAAAAAATCATACTCACAACAAGCTTTGACAAGCGCGAAATCGCCACTTTTTCAAATTTATAGTTGTTTCTTACACATACAAATATAATATTCTAATTGAAAAAGTGACGATTTCGCGCTTGTCAAAGATTGCTGTGTGTATAATTTTTTCAATTGAAATTTCATACAACTAAAAAAAATGCAACAGTGCTGTGTGATTAGATCAATGTATAAGCAAATCATTATCATATGGTAGAAATTTTTATTTAGTGAGCAGCTGACCAAACCAATTGCAAATTTCCTAATAGTCAAAATAATTTCAATCTCAGACTAGTCCACATCTTTTCTGTCTAAACATACGCCCGGGAAAAAATCGCCCCTTTTTCCTGCTCTATTCTTAGAGCATTTTTCAAGGCTAGTTTATAAAATAAAAACGTTCAAAAACAATCGCAACGTTAAATTTGATATTAAAATCAAGCTAAGATAAAGCACACGCAGGACATGACTAACCAATTTTGATGATTTTTATAATCTAGCACGATGAATATATATGATCTAGCACGCTTATTTCACGGTTAAACAAAAAAACACAAACGTGAATTTTTAAAATGAATCATTTTGATGCAAACTCTTCCAACAATCGCACAGATTATTCCAATTCTACAAGATCCACATGTCAGACCATTTTAAATAAATTTTGAGATTCTTCAGACATATCGCGTTGGACTTCTTGGTGCAAAAAAAACCGACCGGTTGCATTATATTTTATGCACTCTTGAATGGTTACAAACAAAACAAATCCCACTAATACCTACGGGATAAAACACCATCGCAAACACGAAAGGCATATTTTCTAAATCGGCCGAAATTTATTCGGATTTCGCGTCGGCAGGTAAATTTTATTTCTAAAAGCCAAACCGCTTAGCAGACGAGTTCGGCGCGAAAGATTCCGGGGCTTTAGCGGGCGTACCGGAGGGCTTTTTAAAGTGCCGACGCTAGAAAAAAATAGCTAAACAAACGGGCTCTAAGCGAAGTGTGTCAACACCGTTTACTAATTGCTAATTTTTCTCGATATATACCCCCGACGGACGGAGGCGAGCGAGTGCGGTGGCGCAGTGGCAAAACGTCCGCATTGCATTCCGGAGCCCCCGAGATCGAGTCGCAAACGAGTCGAACTAAGCTGGCTACCAAAATAAATGCTTGCGGTGCTTAGAAAATATGTAACTTTAGTGTTTCTTTGTCAAAATCTATTTGTGATTAAATAACGTCAATTGTGGTATTGTTGTAACGTACTTTCCGATGAACAATCGGTCTTGCTTAAAAAAAGGATCAAACAGAAAACCATTGGAGAGAAAAAAAATCGAAAAAGCACTTTAGTTATTTGAGTATCAAATATTGCAACGTCACTTTTGTAAAAGTACAGTAAGAGAAAACAAATGTAAGAACTTAAAGATGCGGTACCGAGTCAAACTTTTTGTTTTCAATTTTTTGATGATTTTTTTTAAAAAACCTTACCCCTAACCCCAATAACCCACAAAATTTTTTTCGTCTAAATATCTCCAGTGGTTCAGGAGATATGACCTTCCAAAATAGGCTTTTTTTTCGATAATTCTGTACTTGAAAGATTGCTCAATTTGTGTAAAAATTTAAGCTTCAAATTATGCACTCAAAGAAAATGGCTACTGTCTACTTTAATTATAAAAGCTATAAAAGTTTTACTGAAAAAAGGGGCTATTATCTAATTTAATTTAATACCTTGATTGTTAAAAAATTCGAGCAGTATTTTTTGAGATATTGTGTTTCTAGTACAACAAATCCGGGATTTTTTTGCTAAAAATACGAAGTGAATGGACAAACTTAATCAAATCACTGCCGTTTGACAAAAAGTTAGCCATTTGACAAAAAGTTTAACTCAATACCGCACAATTAAGAAATATGAAATACATTTATAAAAAATATAAAAGATATAAGTGTTTATGAGTAAATAGATGTATGTTACCTTGATTTATATCTTTCAATATTATGCCAAAAATTAAATATTGTGATTGCGTTTTGTAAGTGGCATGGCAGCACCTGTCATTGCTTTTATTGATTACCGTATCATTGTTACCACGTCAAATAATCATTATTAATTTTAAAAAAAAACTTTACACTGACACAGATACTGTGGTATTTTCGACTTAATTGCACAGGGATAGTAAATAAACAATGTTTCTACTCTCAACTTTTACAAATATTTCAAGTTTTGCCATTTAAAATAGCGTGAGCTCTAAACTTACGTGTTGAATGTGTGCCGCCAAGTCTGGAGCCAAACTGCCGCCAAATAGCCGCCAAATAGCCGCCAAACCGCCGCCATTTAAAAACTATAAGGTTTTAACTAAGTTATATGTAATTAAATAATGTTAATCTTATATTTACATCTTTAAACATTTTTTTATAATACAAAAAACTGTTAATCTTTTTTTATTCTACAAAAAAATTGAAAACAAAACCGATTTGTTTTTCTTGACAGAAATTTCCTTTATAGAAAATAGCTGAGCTGAGCTTATTGCGCCGTGGAGCATTTTTCTCCAGCAGCATAGCGATCAATATAAAAGCAGTTACCAATTTTCAGCGCGCGCCGCGCAAACTTCTCAGCGCGCAACATAGGCTAACTCGGTTTTACTCGACTTTTTTACTCGACTTTTTTAAGGTTAAACCTATGCGTTCCTAAGACTAAGCAAAACCTTAACAACAACCTAAACCTTAACAAATAGCTGCGCGAAGAAAGTTTAGGTTGTTTTTAGGCTTTGCTTAGGCTTAGTGACGCGTAAACTTAACCTTACAAAAAAGTCGAGTAAAACCGAGTTTGTATTTATAACACATTTTTGTAAATTTTGAAGTTAAAAAAATAAACTATAAATTAGAAAACCGAGTTTGTATTTATAACACATTTTTGTAAATTTTAAAGTTAGAAAAATAAACTATGAATTAGTTAAAACCGTCTTATTATAAAATTTTTTTACTTTAACGCCTTAGTTTCTAAATGGCGGCAGTTTGGCGGCAGAATTGCCGGCGCACATCCAACACGTTCTAAACCTTGGAGCCCGCCCCTTAAAAGACCGCTTAAAGCTTATTTATAATTAAAATATGTTAATCTTTCCACATTTTAAAATTATTTTGATTATTTCCAATAAACTTAAAAAAACTATTTAGATTAGAAAAAAAATTGACAACATTATCTGTCTGCGACACTACTCTCTAATAATTCAGAAAATTAGTACAAAATAACATGGCGCTCCCAGGCTTTGTGGGTTGGTCGGAGCTCCGGGTCGGAGTTCCGTGTGTTTTTAGCCGACTATGGACAACCCTTTAGGCGAAACGGTATTATTTCCACCGATTTTATTCAGCGAAAAAAATTGTCACCCATTGTGCCTTTAAATTCGAGCTTTCGTGCAAGATTGAAAAACGATCAATTAAAAAAATACAAACTGATAAACAAGACTACAGAATTCTCTTTAAATAGAGCAAAAAAGACATTTCCTCTGTGGCCTATTATTAGACTGAAAAGAATTCTTAGATGAAATGACAATTTAAAAAACAGAGTTTCTTTAACGATCATTAAATACAACTCGTTAATTATTTAAATAACTGGTATCCAAAAGAAATAAAGACAACTGGCAGTTAGTAAAATAAAAAAAGACGCAAAAACTTCAAATTTTACACACAGCTTAATATTTACACATGCATGTTTTTTTATTTTAATTTGAATTTCTTTTTCTAATTTTTTTTTGTAAATCAGTAGTATAGTAATTCGGATTATGTTTATTTTTCTTTTTATATAGCAAAAATCGTTATATTAAAATTGAATTAAAGTAAAAATTAGTTCAATGCGGTTAACCGTTTATTAACAAGAATAATTATTGTGCAAAAACTACTTGTTTTTAAAATACCACTTCCCGAAATAAAACAATTTTGCTGGGTAGTTAGTGATAAAACCTTCTGACCCCACAGGATTTTAATCTTAAATTTAGTTAAATTCTGAAAAGTTCTAGATTAATAGAGCCTTTAAAAAATTTATTTTTTGGTCGGGTTTTACAGTTTACGTGTGATGTGTTCTTTAAGTCATAATTGTAGAAATTTTATTTTATAAATTTATATTTTTTCTGAGTATTTACTTTTTTTTAAAGCAAAATTTTGGTTTTTAATTGAAGATAAGACAATGGCTTATAAAATTCACTTAACAAAAAAAGCACGCACAAATATATTTAAAGGTGCGGCGCGGAGTCAAACTTTTTTTCTTCGATTTTGATATTTTTTGTGATAACCTTATCCCTGCCCCAAATACCCCACAAAAATTTTTTCAATAAAATATTTCCAGTGGTTCAGAAGTAAAGACCCCCTAAATATGGCGTTTTTTGACAATTCTGTACGTGACAGATTGCTCAATGAGTATATCGATTTACGTTACATATTATGCACTCAAAAAAAGCAGCTACCTTGATCGTTAAGATTGGTGCAGTATTTGTCGAAATATTGCGTGTCTTGACATTAAAACCCGTGATTTTTTGTTAAAAACACCAAAAGACAGCAGCGATTTTATGAAGTTGCCCAACCTTTTTTCCTTCACTTCTTTTTTAAGGGTTTTTTGTACGAGAAACGCAATATTTTGACAAATATTGCACCAATTTTATTGATTTGGGTACATATCAAATAAAAGTAGAAAGTAGCCGCTTTTTTGAGTGCATAATTTGTAACGAAAATCGTTATACCTATTGAGCAATCTTCCACGTACAGAATTGTCAAAAAACACCATTTTTTGGGGGTCATAACTCCTGAACCACTGAAGATATTTCGTTGAAAAAATTTTTGTGGGCTATTGGAAGCAGGGGTAAGATTGTCACAAAAAATAATCAAAATCAAATCAAAAAGTTTGGCTCCGCGTCGCACCTTTACGAGAAAAGTGTGTGTGTGTGTGTGTGTGTGTGTGTGTGTGTGTGTGTGTGTGTGTGTGTGTGTGTGTGTGTGTGTGTGTGTGTGTGTGTGTGTGTGTGTGTGTGTGTGTGTGTGTGTGTGTGTGTGTGTGTGTGTGTGTGTGTGTGTGTGTGTGTGTGTGTGTGTGTGTGTGTGTGTGTGTGTGTGTGTGTGTGTGTGTGTGTGTGTTTTTGGAAACTGATGTATTCGTTTTATGTTTTTTTTTAAATTGAATCAAATATAAAACTTGGCGTTTATAAAATCAAACATAAAACCTGATCCCTATTACTAGCAGGTTCTATCAAAAACATAAAGCAGATTTTGCGGTTTACGTTCAAATGTCAAATTACACTGCTCTTATGGAAAAAGTTCAATATATTTTCCGCTTCCAGAAGGTAATGGCTTGTTTTAATTCATTTCAATTTGCTTTTTATGGCTCGGTTATTTATTTCGTAATGCCAAATTGACACAACATTCCATTTTAAGTTATAAACCAACATTTTTGTGGTAATCCACGCTTTTAGATGAGTATGAAGAGCTCAAATTCACACGTTACTTGGTCCGCGCATAAAATAGGTAATACTTTTGCAAGAACCTTCGATTTTTGGTACAGTAACAACATTTTTATGGCAAAATCCAGCTTTATGAAGTAGATCACGGTTTTAATTCGTAAAATTCCTACTATTCATTATCATGCTCCAGAGCTCCGCATTTGGGTAGGACTATTTTTATTGTTTTTTATACGTTTTAAAAAAATTAGATTTGGAATTTGATAAAATATTTAATGACGTTAATCAATAGTTATTAATGGAATTAAGTAGAGCTTCGGAGCTTCGGGGAAATTGCTACAGCGCTTCGAAAAACTTCCTCCATTCCGAAGTTCCGAATAATGTTAATTAATTTTAAAATAAGATGATTAGTTTTTCCAACCAAGATTGGTACTCGCTTTTAACTAACTAACTAAATCGCAATATCAAACAATATGATGTTTGTCTAGAGTTGCCAGAGTTAAGAGTTTCGGATCAAAAAACAATTCATCTTGCCCCAAATGCTTTCGATTGATGTGAACCCACTCTTAATACTACGCTATAAATTTTCAAAAAAATCAACTCTGTCAAATACAAAACAAAATAATGATAAAGCCAAATGAATACTTTGATTAAAACAAGATTTTCGAGTTAAAAAAATATAAAACTGTATTCATACAACTGGAAACAAAAGGTTTTCGTTCCCAAATATTTGCTGTGGTATAAATAGAAAGCCGAAATAAAAGAAAATTTGTGGTATCGCTGCTGATGCTGATCCTTGTAACAAAAAACAATGGTGGTGTAAAAAATTCAGTATCAAGAATTGATATTATAACAAAATAAATCACCCCACTACCGCTGTCGCTACGGATCTACATCACAAATATAAATCGCCCTAAAAAAACTAAATTCCCCACACCGCTGTTCCAGCGGGTCGCGACGTCAAAAATAAAAAAATCTCTACACAACGCGACCGCCGTTGTTGATCACTTCGCCAAAAAAGCGCTCTGGCATAAAAAAACAAACAACCAAAATTTAGCCCACCGCCTTGATCTCTTCACCAAAAAAGCAGAGTGCGGACGTAAAACAAAACAAAACAAACAAACAAAAAATAAAATTCATCCATTCACCGCCGCCGTCGCCGTGGGTCATTACAACAAAAAAAGCGAGAGTAACGTTTCGCGGGAAACTCGTGTAAACCACTTGCTCGGCGATCCCAAACCCCGGGGCGCCCCAACCGGTGGCAGGGGGACCCACTGCGTCTTCGGGGGAAGCGGGGAGGGAGGGCCGAATCGTTGACGTCAGAACCCTCCGCCGCGGACCCCGGCAGTTCGGATCCAGCAACGCGGTAAATCACCCTCCAGCGCTTTAAAGCGTTTAGCAGCCGGGCGTAGTTGGGTATACTTCGGCTTGTAATCCGCAGAGGCTGCCTCCCACTGAAAGGTGGAAATTCCACCGTGTAAAAAAAAATCCTCGGCGTGGCGAGGTTTACAGACAAAAACTTCTTTGGCAAGATACTACTGTTTGTTTTTTTTTTAATCGTCCGACCTAAAAAATTTTTAGCTTCCCTAAAACTGACTATTTATGTAACCTTAAAAAATGTTTGTTTTTTTAGTTTTAAAAGACAATTATTTAATAAATTTGATTCGATTAAACTGGTGTTTACGTTTATGAACACTCATATCGCGCAGAATGCATCATAATATTATAAGAAAATATACCGTATATAGGAAAATATTTCAATAAAAATATAAAAAACTATAGGTGAAAAAATTCAAAAAAGAGTATTTATAAATCAAGTATTTAGATACGTACCGCGCAGTATACATTCACACTATTACAAAATATACTGGATATACGAAGATATTTTAATAAAAAATCTTAAAAAATTATAAAAACATTAGTCTATCCCTTTTTATGGTGAAAAAAATTGAGAAAAAAATTTAAATACGACCCGGTTTTTATAAATCAAGTATTTTTGGCAACGCAGATATCTTTGTATGGTTTCACCAAAAATATGGTATCACCAAAAATATGAAATCACCAAAAATATATAACTAAAACTATTATGACATTTCAGAATTAGCGCTCTATTGCTCTAGGTAGGATTTGCACTAAATAAGTCTTAGGGAGGTTCTAATTAAAGTTTGTTTCAATTGGGTCACGTCCTAAGTGCAGCGCCCCAATTAGGGCTTTCAGGACCTTTAATTAAAAATCTGTTTCTAACGTTTTTTTTATTTTCTAGGGCGCGTAATTGTGCTAATTTAAATTGCATATTTTGACTTTATTTGAATGTTAGGTACCACAGTTTAGAACATGAAAATAATAAAAAAATGAAAATATAGTAAGACCTTGAATGAATTTCTGAGCTATTTATATAATTTATTTATTTGTATACCTTTACAAAGAATAAATAAAGAATGCGTGAGGCATAAATTAACGTGCAATAGGTAGGCATTCTTTTGTTTAAATTTTATGGGTTAATAAAAAAAGATACCCACCCTTACAAAAAACTATCACTATAATGTTACTATATCATTAGTAAAAAAAAGTTTTACGGGTTCTGAGTCGCTATGCATAATTGCTGCCTGATTAAAATTTTTATTTTTTTCAATCTGTTTCGTACTTTTTGGGACAATTTTGGAAATTTAGATTTTTGTGGGGTTAACCTTAAAATTTATTTAGGGGACCGAGGAAAATGCACTTTTTGACTCTTTTAAAATGATTTGAAGCCAATAAAAATTAATACTAGACACCGTGGGCCATTTTTGAATATGTAATTTTACTTTAAAATTTCATTATTAAGCTGAATAGATGCGAAAAAAAATTTGGTAAATAAAATTGGCTGTTTCCAGTTCTTTTGATGATCGCAGATTAAGTCTTTTAAACTAAAATTGTTTTTTTACCAAACATAAAACTTTCTAAAACGACTTTTTGATTTTTTTGCACAACTCAAATTAGTGTTGATTTACAAGTAATAAGTTATTGTAAACAAAACTAACAGGATTCCGTTTTAAACAACTACTTACTACTTTAGGGTTTTTTAAATATCATTTTAATACTTATAATTATTTTGAATAAAAATTATTGTTATGAAAACTTAAATTTATAAAAATTATTATAAATTATGATAATACACATTTCTTACGAAGTTTAAAAAGGAGTAAGTCTCCTGCGGTGGGGTTTATGGTGAACTTAAAACTAGGCATTAGAACGGTAGGGTAAAACTAGGACTTAACTCCGTTGAACCATTAATCCCACACTCGATTTGCAGCGGTTAGATTTGGAAAAACAGAGGGTTATATTGGTCGTCCGACCCTACTTAAACCTTAATCCAACGAATTAGCTTAAACCCTTTGCTGAGGGCAAAAATCGTGGATTTTTTAATCTTCGGATTAACGCCATATAATTCGATGGCCTAAACTTGTCGTGACATAAACGCATTTTGCCAATCTTTTTTGCATGTCTTAAAGATTATTTAAAAAACACTGAATTTTAAAATCAATGGTTTTTGTATATTTAACCTTTTTTTAAATCTTTTACATGTGATTTAAAAACTAACTTCTGCACGGTAAGCTATATACGCTATATTGTATGATTTAAGTCTTTCTGTGTATTTTGATTTATTTAAAAATAGATATTTTGTTTTAAAATTAGTAATCATGATGACACTACGATTATTTTTATAGATAATTGGAAATTTATTAGATTTGTGCTATTATAAAAAACACTTTTGACTATGTTTTCTAATTTTTTAATTGTAAAAATGCATGCTTCTAAAAGTATAATTTTTTACAGTTTATAACTTTTTATCGAATGTTTTGATGTATTAAATACCATAAATATCCATTGAGAAAAATATAAAACTTTTTAGTTTAACATGTAACCAGCAGTGTTTAACTATAATAATGCATTGTTTAACTATATTTTACTTTATGTTTTTTACGTGGTGTAAAATATTTAGTAAAACTTAAAAACGTTATTGAATCATGAAATTATTATAAAATATATTTATTAAACCAATGCCATAAATACACATCTTAAATATATTAATACTATAATATATTATGTGTTTAAATTATTTGGTGTTTAAATACAACTGCAACCAAAACCATATTATTAAAAACATAAAATCGTAAAATTTAAATGTTAAAAGCCATTAATAGAAAAATGAGGCTCTTAGGCCTGGTTCACACCAGAATGAAAAGTGACTTCGCGTTCACACCGCAGTGACAAGTGACAGTGTAATATAGTGTTGTAAAAAGTGACTTTTACTTTTACTTAAACTAATAAAAGTAATGGATTTTGGATTACTTTTACTTTTACTCGACTTTTGAAATTTCAATTACTTTTACTTTTATTCTTACTCGACTTTTGAAATTTAAAATACTTTTACTTTTACTCTTACTCGGATTTTCCACTGCAAATACTTAAATTAATTTAAGTAAAATGTAAGTAATTTCAATGGGTAGATTCCCTATAGGCTTGTTGTAAAGTAAATGGTAGATGGCAATTTTTTTAAACCGCTAACACGCTAAAACCATTTATTTTGACCAAAAAAAACTTATTCAAATGATGATTTACACATAAAATTAGCAAAAAAACCTTAGAACGGAGCTCTGGAGCTCCAAAAACCGGTGTTTTGCTCCCGTTTAAAATTACTTTTATTACACTTTTACTCTTACTTTTACTTAAAAAAATAGGTCTTACTTTTACTTTTACTTTACTTAAATAAAATTTTGACCATTACTTTTACTTTTACTTTACTTAAATTAAAAAAATCACAAATTACTTTTACTCGTACTTTACTTAAATTAAAATTTTACTAATTACTTTTATTTTTACTTAAAATAATCCAAAATTAATACTTTTTACAACACTAGTGTAATAGTGTAAACATGCGCGGAAAGCCTTGTCACTTGTCAGTCTGCTTTAATTAAAACAATTCTTAGTAGTCAGTAGATAAAAACATAAAGCAAATATAATGTAATTTTTTCTCGTTACAAGGAATTTCTGGAAATAACGATTATTATGCACCCGACATACTGATTTATTATTTTTAAAATCGTAAAACATAATTGTTATTTTAATTTATTGAGTGATTTCAGCGTCTAATTTTTGATTTATTATAAATTTGATTGTATTAGTATCATATATTTAAGAATTAAATAAGCAAAAAAGGAAATAAACTTTTGTTAATTGTTATTAAACAAATTTTGACAAAATCAAGCTTAATATCAATCAAAATATCCATCCATCTGTATTAATCTTTTTTGACTTAAACCCGCAACTAAAACGATTTTTAAAAAGCTTAAAAATGATTTTCTTCAACATGAAAAAATAATGGGCTTAAAAAACGGAGACAATTTTGTGAGAAAAAATATACACGCAAAATGCAATATTCACCATTTAATCAATATGTATGCGATACTTCAAGAAAAAACTAAATAAGCAAAGTCTGCTTATAGGAATTTTCCCGTTTTTATACCAAATCTCTTTATTCTGATTTTTTTCATGGGACCTTGGGTCCAGTATTTTGACAACTATCACTGTATACCCGACATGATCATTTATATTTTATACTTGAAAAAAGACAGTCAATTACGACTCGACAAACTTAAAACGACAACAAAGAAGAATAACAAAAAATTTCTTGCATGGAATTCAATTATATAATAAAAAAATGTTCAAACACAATGCTCTTAAAATTATAATCTTGTATTACAGCATGCTAAAATTTAAATCGACAATAATAATACGCTGAAAGGTGAGGTACTAAGTCAAACTTTTTGCTTTATAATTAAAGATTGCAATAGAAGTGTCACAAAAGGGAATTATATTCAAATTTTTGCTATCTAGAGAAACGTTTTTTGTTGCACTCTAAGTGCTCGCAGACGGTAAGGGTTAAAATCACATTCTGCACAAGCATAATTTTAACGTATAAATATTGCATACACAAAAATGTAAATATTTACATAACACCAATTAATATTAATGTTTATGCCATAAGAGAATAGCTGAGATTGGGCACCACGAACTCGGCCACTTCCAGCAGGTACCGCATGACGCACGGTATTCCTCGCTCTTTTTTCATTATGGGGTGCGAGTGGAAATAACCTCGGATGCGGTCGATGACGCGCAAGATGGCGTAGACCCCCGTCTGGATGCGCTGGTCTTGGACGCTGGCGAAGCAGGAAGCGACGACGTTATTTACCACCAGGTTTCCCTCCGCCGTGATCGGGGCGAAAATCCCTCGCTCCAGCGTCAGGGAGATGTCCGCGATTCGGGCCTCGGAAAAACTTCCGTTGGAAAATCCGCTAGAATCCAAAAAAAAACTAATAATATGATCGAAAAAACCTGGGGCCAAAGGAACTTGAAGGAAGAAACATAAAGCCAAAAAAGCATTAATTGGAAGGAGCTTGGATCTGAAGAGTCATAGATCCTAAATTACTTAGGCACCTTGCACTGGAACTCGGTTTATACCTGAAGTATGCAATATATATAAGTGTCACCATAATGGATATTTACCGTATCACCTACTTATCTTTCGTAGTATGCAGATCAACCAATCGAAAGCGCGCGAAATTTCGATCGGTTGATCTGCATACTACGAAAGATAAGTAGCAGATACGGTAATTATCCATTATGGTGACGCTTATGTATATTGGATACTTCATGTATAAACCGAGTTCCAGTGCAAGGTGCCTATACAAGCCATGTAAAAAATATTTTATAACCCCAATTGAAAAGTACATACTGAAGCTTTATCATAAGTGGATAGGTGGAATCGTTGGAATTAAAAAGATTTATGGTCATTGGAGCCGAAAAAACTTGGAACTGGAGTTTTGAGCCAAAAATAGGGAGCTTAGAGCCGTAACTGAAAAACTTGAAGCCGAAAATAGAAGTCGATTAAACCTATGCCTAAACCTAAGCTAAACCTAAATCTAAGCCCAAACGTATATTTTAAGGGCTCCAAGTTCCAATTGTTCGCGGCTCAAAGTTCGCAAAAGTTTTCTACGGCTCTAAATTCCCTACTCGCGGCTCTAAAGACTTCGTGCCATGAAAAAACTTGCAGCTGAGCAGTTTTATAGAGCCAATTCTGACAGCTAAACTGAATTTAAAGCTTATTTTAAAAATACTTTTAAATTTAAAACAAAAAATGAAGGTACAGACATCATAAAATCACAAATTTTAATTTTTGCAGGGTTTGAAGTTTTTTCAGCTTTATTGGCCTCGTACATTAATAAGTTTGAGCCTAATACCTAAATTCTACCTAAAAAAGTAATGAAAAAATTTACCTTTAAAGGCTGGTTCATATTTATGTAAAAACGACCTTTGGACTTTGTCCAAAGGACGTTTTTACATAAGTATGAACCAGCCTTAAGAATGTTTAAAAATTACTTGGCTCCAATTTCGGTCTGTAAGTTATCCTTTCATTAATAATTTAATATGTATATTTTAATTAAAATAGTTTTCGATTATTGTAATTCCCAAAAAAAACTATATTAAATAAAATAAAATATTTTTATAAACTGGTAAGCATTATTTCATGGCAAAATTCTTCTTTAAACATTATAGTTTTCATAATAATGTTAAATTATTCATATCGCCCTATAAAAAATTCCACTAAGTTTGGCTATACAGTATAATAACAAAATAAACTAATACTTTTCTATTTTTAATGCTAATCTCGAGGTTGGACTTGTGTATTTTACTTATTGCGAAATGGATAAGCTTTAAAAAAACTTTTTTATCAAGATTTCTATTCCGAAATAAAAACTATACCCTTGATGTTCGTCGTTTTTTATAAGGACACAGTCACCAACATCCACATTTTTGGCAAAAATATAGGAGTCGTGAATAGATTCCAGAGTCGTTGGTCGCCCTTCAGTACAGGAAAACGCAAGAATTAGATGATTACCGCTTAATTTTAAGGACTGTCCACTATCAGTTGTCAAAATCATAAAGGCGGCGTAAAGATCGGGGTTAAAGTGATGGAACCATTCAACAGGCTGATAATCAAAATCTCCTTCCTTTGTCCAAATTCCAACCTAAAAATACACATTGTAATTATTTTTATTTATTTATTATAATTAGAGCCAATTCACACATTATTCCAGTTCTTGCGTCCGAATTCAAAAATTCCTAGCGGGCGAGAATTTTTTTGGTAATCTTATACCAAAAGTACAGCGCAATGTATGTTAACTAAAATTAAATTTCAATTTTACAGTTGTGATGTTCCTAACCTTCGATATCAAGCTCCGAAGATCCGCCCATTTAGTGCGGAAGGATCTTCGGAGCTCTTGAGCATCACGCGTTAAATGGGCGATTTCAGGCTTATTCAAACTTGGAATTTGTTTACATAAGTTAGTCTATTCGCATTTTAGCACAATTTTAATTGTTTCTAATACGTTTTTTAAAATTTAAGAAACAATAAATGTAAAATTAGTTATTAATGCAATTAATAAAAATAGGTCCAAAAACCGAAACTGGAAGCACCAAAGTTTTCTTTGGTGCTTCGAGTGACTTATTAGTACTGACTGATTAGTTACTGATTAGTGTTACAATTAGTTTTTTGTAGACGTACACAAATGACGTGGACAAGAATATTTTTTAAAGTGAGCATAATTCATCAACAGTCTGATTAATTAACACGAAAGCAATATCATTACATAATTTGG
Organism: Microlaimidae sp. YZB2_3; assembly: GCA_030248175.1. Lineage (NCBI taxonomy): Eukaryota > Metazoa > Nematoda > Chromadorea > Desmodorida > Microlaimidae > Microlaimidae sp. YZB2_3. The sequence goes on from JASAMX010005951.1 coordinate 24,185, forward strand.
AATAAATTTTATGCATAATTGAAAATTTGGTGTTAATAAACCGTTTTGCATGTTAAATATGCTCGTTTGACATTCCACAACAGTCCACGTCATTTTTATACATATTTTCATATCGGCGTTATTTCCCGTCACTCACCAGATCCCCGATCTTCAGCTCAGGCATGAGCTTGGGCCCGGTGGGCGTCATCACGGTCGTGTCACTGCTAAAACAAGAGGCCGCACCGCCCCCTCCCCCACCGCCACTACCGGAAGCGGCACTTCCGGTTCGCTTCACTTCCGGTTCGGTTCCACTTCCGGTTCCACTTCCGGTTCCGGTCCCGGAGCCAGTTCCACTTCCGGTTCCGGGCTGAGGATTGACAGGATCTGCTAAAAATCAAATAACGCAGTTATAATTAGGGCGAAAAACGATCTGCACAAAACAACTTAATAGATTGTATCTCAATAACGGAGGGTTTAATATATCTAAAATTCTGTCCGTCTAAATATATTTTAAATACAAAATTATGTAGCATTAGTACAAATTCATCATTTTGTTAACGCGGTTTAATGGATTGAATTTTTGATTCTAGTCCAAGTTTTTTTAGAGAAGCTTTCAGTTTAATTATATTTTAGTTTTATTAATTATAAAACTCAAACAAAACGCATATTATTTTTGAAATAAAACATGTGTTATTTTATCTAAACATATTTTTTAACCTACAATCTTAACATTGTTATATGAACCAACCTAGATAATAAAGCTTCCTTTCTGTAAAATCTTAACAAAATTAGTCCATTATTATTGAAATTCATTAATTTAAGATGCAAATCATTTAAATTTAATAAATTTAAAAAAAATTGTTCAGGAATATTTTTACAGCTGGGCGCTGTTCCAAAAAAATTACGAACATTCAATTTCTTTGTGTGTCTTTGTAAATGTCAGTTTTTTTTGCAATTTTTAAACTCCTTGTATATATAAAAATGACGAACATTCAATTTCTTTGTAAAATCCCATTCTGTCTTTGTAAATGTCAGTTTTTTTTCGTAAGTTTAAAATCCTTTATACATACACGGAGTTGATTCAACAAAAACAACCGTACTTTGTGTTTAATATTAATCTTGAAAAAAAATTTTTTTTTTTAAAAACATCTTTTTAAAAATTCCTCGTTTTGACTAATTAATGTGAGCGCGGCAAAATTTTTGCTAGCAAAAGAACGAAATTTCTTCAATTTAAAAAACTTACAAAGAAAGTAGGAAAATTTACAAAGAAAGAATGGACTTTTACAAAGAAATCGAATGTTCGTAACTTTTATGAAACAGGGCCTTGGTCTGTTTTTTGGTCAATTACTGAAAATGCATGGGATTTTGAAGCTCCCGTTTTTGATGGCGACAACGATCAAGATACAAATAAGTTTTCGGTTTTTTCCAAAACTAATTAAAAAATTTGACGATCAAAATATTTTTTTCAATTTACAGCAATTTACGTTAATTTTACATTTTTTCGTTAGAAATTTTACGTCTTTTATCTTATTTTGTTTTTTTAACTAATACTGAATATAAACAAAATTATTTAAAGTGTAGTATACTAATTCATGGTGTATTTGTAATTGCTTTTTAATTAATACTAATCGATCCATCAGGTCACACTGAAAAAAAAATTGTATTACACCAAAAATAAAGTTCTAACGGTTAACGAGTTATTAACAAGAATACCACTTGGTTATTTCCAATGTTGTTTTTTATACATCATAATATTTTTCAAAAGAAAACATTTCTACAAAACAGAAATTACTAAAAAATATCATGCTAGTGTGCCGAAAAGCTTAATTTTTAAATTTGGTTGAATTCAAGAAAGTGGTAAATAAGTATTGTCATTTAAAAAAAAAAATAATTTGCTTTTACAGTTGATGCGTTTTTTGTTTGCTGTTATTATGATATTATCAGATAGCTAGCCAAAATTACGTCTAAATAAAAGGTTTCACTTCTTTCTATTTTACATTTTAGAATAGAATAGAATACTTTAATCAACAAACCTACATACGACAACATAAGCACTCTTTCTGTATTAATAGTTGGTACTATATAAATAAATGTATATCAATGCATAAGGATAATGAGTCAATACAATGTTATTTACATTTACAATACAATTATTGACACAAAACAATTAAAAGAAAAACATACACATAAATGAAATTTGAAAGGGCTATGTTAATGATATTGGTCATTGAATAAAGGAGAGAAACACAAAAGAGCCTAAAAGGCTTCTAACATGTGTCGGTTAAACTTTGTGTGGTTATTGAAGTTAAAACTATTAATTTTTTGTTTAAACTGAGTTAGCGTCTTAGCTTCAGTTACACTTTTTGGTAAGGAGTTCCAGTATTTTGCGGAGCGAGAAGCAAATGAGTTTAACATTAAATCATTTTTTGCAAATGTTGAATATAATTTTTTATTATGATCATTTTTTCCCAGAAAATTAGCCCATTTATAAAATTTTGAAAATTCTAGGTCCACTTGTTTATTAATTATACTAAAGCAAGTACATAAATCAAAACGTATTCTACGAGTTTCTAATGGGTCAAGTCCTAACATTTTCATTCGAGTGATATAACTAGCCTTAGAGGGAAGATCGCAACGTGCAAAAATTCTTTGTGTAAAACTACGTTGTACGTTTTCAATTAAATCAATATCTTTACACAAGTATGGTGACCAAACTTGCGAAGAGTACTCCAAAATAGGACGCACAAAAAATTTGTATGCCGTCAGATATGCGTTTAAGTTTTTTGTTTGAAAACAACAAAAAATCATATTTAAAACTGAAAATGCTTTTTTCGCAATAAAACAACAATGCTCAGAAAACTTTAGGGTTTTAGATACTAAAATGCCTAAGTCTTTTAAATCGCTATTTGACTTTAGTTTTTCATTGGCAACAAAAACAGGATAATTAGGGTTTTTGTTGCCAATGTGTATTATTCCACATTTATTAACAGCAATTTTTAGCTGCCACGTAGTAGCCCACAAAATTAAAGCATTAATTGCACACTGTAATTTAGAATTCATGTCCGTTTTGTATCTAGCTTCGTAAATTTTGACATCATCTGCAAATAATTTGCAGGTGACGTCAGATAATTCACTAGGAAGATCATTTATAAATAAGACAAATAGTAAGGGTCCTAGCACCGAGCCTTGAGGGACGCCTGAAATCACATTTATTTCGGTAGAACTAGAGTTCCCCAATAGAACTTTTTGCTTTCTATTTGTTAAAAAAGCTGAAATCCAATTCAATAGATTTCCAGATATCCCATACGATTTTAGTTTAGTAATTAACTTTTTATAACAAACACTGTCAAATGCCCGACTAAAATCAATATATATTATATCTACAACAAAACCTTTGTTAATAGCTTGAATCCAGTCATTTACCGACTTAAGTAATTGAGAACAGGTTGACCTTTTCCGCAAAAACCCATGCTGTTCTTTACTTATTAAATTTTGACTTTTTAAATAGAAAAAAACTGATCATAAATGCAGGATTCCATTATTTTACATGAAATACATGTAGAAGAAATGGGTCGGTAATTAAGCGGATTACTTGGGCAACCTTTTTTGTAAAGAGCAATAACTTCGGCAATTAGCCAAGAAGATGGTAACTCATTAGTTTCAAATGATACTTTAAAAACTGTCGTTAAAGGTTTACAAAGTGAAAACGCTAGTTTTTTTGAACACAATTAAAGGAATATTGTCTGGTGTACGGCTTAAAGACGAATTCTATCAGGGTGAAAACCGCAAGGTGGTAAAGTAACCATTCGTTTGTCGAGAAAATATCACGTGTAGAGAAACACCTGACGCAACTTAATAATAATTGGTTACATTATCCCTGCCAACTATTTTTTATTATTTTTATTCTCGCATTTATTCCACTTTTCTTCCTGACGGCGAGCGGTTACGTCCTTAATTTCAGCCTGAAGGATTTTAACTTTAGTTTATTCTTTTGTTTTTTCAGTGCTTTAAGAACTATTTCTGGAGTAAATTTAATATCTGAAAGTTTTTTGGTTGTAACAGACTTTAATGACGGACTTGACAAATTGTTTGGGGTAAAATTATCAGAAAAACACTTGTTCAAAGTTTCGCATTGTTTTTTGGGATCAGTAACTAAAGTACTATCAGCTGATTTTAAAGGCGGAATAGAATTTTTGGAATTTCTTCGGTTTTTACATATTTAAAAATACTATTTTTATCTTTAGAATTTAGTACTTTGTTTTCTAAGTTTTGATTGAACTTTGTCACTTCTTTTTTAAAAATTCTATTTAGCCTGTTGTACTTTCGTGTAATAGCTGGATTCATGCGACGTTTGTACAGTATTTTTTTCTTTTTTTTAATGTTGCTTATATAATTTGGATAAATAGTGTTATTATTTCGGCGTTTTATTTTAACGGGAACAAATTTTTCTATTGCTTTTAAAATTTCCAATTTTATTATTTCCCAATGATTTTCAGCTGAAGCGCTTCGCTGAAATAAACCTACAAAATCAATTGAAGCCAAATAGGTATTAATGAGATTCCAGTCTGCGTGATTATAGTCAAAAAACTTTTCCACGTTTTTGTTTTTGCTTTTAGGGCCGCGCATTAAAAAAATTTTTTATCATGATCACTATTAAAAACTGGTTCCGAAACGCAGACATTTGTGACGTATGATTCATCATTACAAAACACCAAATCCAAAAAATTATTACCTCGTGTAGGTTCGGTTACTAGTTGGGTAAACGACCCTTCTAATAATGCAATAGAAAGCATATTAGAGGTTGTATTTTCAGGGATTTGGTTACCCCAAAAAAAATCGGAGACGTTGAAATCGTCACATAACACCACAGGGTAACTGATGTTGTTTAAAAGATTTAAAGCATGACAAAAAAGCTGTGTTATTTCATTTTCTGAGTTGGGCGGTCTATAAAAACATATTATGCGCGAAGGGTATTTACCTAAAATATCAACCGCAATTAATTCAAGACAATCAAATTCTGTTGAAATGGCAACTTTTTTAGCTTTAATTTCGTGCTTAATTAATATTGCGACGCCACCACCTGGTCGTTATGTTCAGTCTTTACGAAAAACGCGATAGTTATTTTTTGCATTTAACATGGCGTCAGTAATTTCACTTTTTAGCCATGTTTCAGTAAAGGCCAAAATAGAATAGAATATCACACAGAATATTATCTAAGATATTTTGGTATTCTGAACTGTAGATACTTCTAACATTTGAATAAAGACAATTTAAATATTCACTATCAATGTTTGACTGCAAATTATTTTGAAGTACGCCAATATTTTGTTTTTTTTTACATTTTTTACATTAAAATTTGGGATTTTCTTATTAGTTATTGCGTTCTCTCCCCTTAGGTGTTTAAATGTTTAGCTTTTTCGACTTGAACCCATTTGTGCAAATTCTCACAAAATTTAAACTTAGCAAAATAGTATTCCCCTTTAACATCTTGTTTTATTGAGTAGCTAATATTATTATTTCCTTCTTCTTTCAATTTTAGGTTCTTTATATAGGCTTGCTTGCGCATGTTCCGAAAATTTTGTAACGATTTTCTTTCGGAGTATGGCATCGATGGCCGCATAGCAAGACCTCTTTCCCTGATAGTAACACTTAGCACCGGATCCTTAACAAGTTCGGCGAAGCTGTTGACCAGATTCCTTGCATGTATGTATCCTTGGCCATTAATATTCAGCATCAATATTTTTACAAGGCGTGCTCTGGATGATGGTTGATCCTTGGAAATGGTGCTTTTTGAAAAACGAATTTGGCCCAGACGTTCGACGGACATAACGTTGGGCCAATGCTCCGCAAGTCCTATGTTTTCAAAAAGCTGTTTGACGCTATTAAAAAGCTCGTTAACCGATTCGTTATTTTTTTCCAAGTGATTGGCAAGAATAACCTGCGTTTTCATTTCCTTTTCGTACAAAACATCTTTGACGGCATAATATACGGGCGCTTGTGAAAGCGGGATGCCCTTTTTTACTGCCGCGGCATATGACGAAAAGGAATTTGGACTTGGAGCTAGCTGCTTGCTGATTGTGTCCGAGAGAGATTTGAGTTGCCTGAATATTTCAGGAATTTTTTTCCAGAGATTTGTCTTTAGTTGAGATATAGCTAAGCCGTGTTGCGCTATTTCCCCTGAGAGTTCCGTGATCGCAGGTTTTTGTGACTCTGAAGAGGTTGAAAATCGACGGGGTGAACTTCTGGTGGGGAACGAACAGGCAGCTTTTTTGCAAAAATATCTGAAATGGTGACCGGGTAATGCCAAAACCTGCTGCGTCGACGCATTCGGTTTAAAATTAGAGATGCCTATGCATTTAAAGTGAAAGACCTCCTGACAATTATAGCACTCTATATGGTGTTTGAACAGCTCCCCAGCCGGTTTAAAACATATACTACAGGCATCTGTATCAGATGGTGGAATGCTCTCCTGACTTTTGGAGGGTTCTAAAGTTGTTGAAGAATCCATTATGAGCCTAAAGAATTGACGTAGTTATAGGGGAAAAACTAGCATAGTTCTTTTGGGGGTACGAAACCTCACCCGCAAGTCGCTAAGGGAAAGGGAATTTCTTCGGAAAATGCTGTATTGTAGCAGTGATAGAGGCAATTGTGTACTGTGATTAGAAAACAAGAATCGGATTAATATTCCACGGAGTAAAGAACGGGCACTCTTAATGTTGTAGAAAATGGCGGCCTAACAGTTAATTTTGTGAGAAGGCAACGCGAGATGAGGTCGCTCTGTATAGTAATTTGCACCAATGTTTTAGCATTCCAAAAATTGTTTAATTTTGAGTTAAGCAATAATTTTAGCGAAATTAAAGTTCAAAAATTAAAGAGAAATACCGTATATATATATTTTAAAGAATTTCTGTGTTTTTCCGTTTAAAGATCAAATTCGATGAAAATAACGCACAAAAAAGACGGAGGAAAAAGGTGAATCAACCACACAACAACAATTTTGTAATAAAATTGTTCTAAAACACACCATAAAATAAACACCAAACATCAATTTTGAAATATAATTTTTTTGAAATAGCATAATTCATCTAATAAGTTTTAGAATTGGAGAAAATTTAAAATTAAAGCTTTTTTGTACCCTAGCTACCCTCGCATTATTTCTACTAAGTTTTATTAAAATCCATTTTGTAGAAATGCTGTTTTTTTGAAAAATGGTGTATAAAAACAACATTGGAGATAAGCAAGCGGTATTCTCGTTAATAACTCAATAACCGTTGAGAATTAATTTCTGATGTAATACAATTTTTTTCTGTGCGACCTAATACATCTATAAGTATTAATTATAAACAGTAATAAAAATTAACACATGAATTAGTATACTGCACCTTTAAAAACACTGCAAGCGATTTTTGTTTTGTTTTTCTTTTTCTGAAAAATAATACTATTCATTTTTTACAGATCGAAATTAAACCAAATTTAAAATTTAAGCTACCTAGGCTTACTCGCAAAATGCAATTAAAATCCATCGGTTTTTATATAACTATATTGCAAATTAGTGTTTTATTTTTAAGTAAGGATGTATTTTAACACTAAATTTAGTGATTAACCGGTCTCAGCAGGAACGTTATATTCAAATTTTATTTTATTTCTATTTATAAAAATATCGTCGCTACTATGACAAAATAAGTCAGAATTTTCTTAAAATACTCGTAACTGTGACTTTTTTATCTTTTAATACAAAATTACTATAAACGTTATAAGTAAGAGTTATGTTGATTTTATAGTGAATGCAACTCTCTCTGTCGTAATAACGACGATATATTTTACGGGGTCGGCGGGTCGGTGGTCGGCGGGTCGGTGGTTGGCGGGTCGGTGGTCGGCGGGTCGATGGTTGACGCGTTCGTTCGTTTACTGCGCATTCCATCCGACAGGTTTGAACTTCGTATCCCCCGCTAAAAAAGTTTTAAAAAACCTTTTTGAAAGCAACGAATACTTTGCGAAACAACTTTGCACATTACAAGTTAGCAAGACTGCATAAGAGTAAGAAAAAATCCTCGGCTGTGTATTGAATTTTTGTTTTGATTAAATGTTAAAAAATCAAAGCGTAGATTTTTCATCAGGTAAAGATTCATGCGACGTGTGCAATAATGTACAGTTTGTTGAAGTAACCTACATTAGAGGTTTTTGATACGTACAATCTCAATATTGAATGCTTTGTTGACTGATTGTGTGAAAATTTTCACGACATTACAAACATTTTCAAACAAAAACATTCAAAATGGAAAATAGTCACCTGTGTGGAACAAATTGAAAATTTATTGAATGTTCGACCTGAAAATTTTTACGCAATGCTGATGGAATAATACAAATACACACGATTCTTGCAATACTTGAAAGTATTAAGTTGAAAAACTTTCAAGTATATTATTTAACAAACTAAGACGCAACAATTTAATATAGTAGTGAATATTTTTCTGTTAGAATTTTTTTGTTTGCAAATGCGTTATCAATATGTGAAAACAAGCCACGTTGGAATTCAAGAAACAATGAATATTTGACAGTAGGTATGTGGAATACTTTAAGAAACTTTAGATTCAATTAAAAAAATTTAAATTATATTTTATATATCGTCAAATATTTCTGATAAAAAATCCACACTGTGAATTTTTAAACATATAATTAGAGAAACAACTGCTTTGTTTATGTTGAGACACACAGTTGAACAAATCCTAATGCATTTTTGACGTTACACATTCTGTTTTTCAAAATATAAAATTTTAATAAAAAGGTTTTTGTAAAACTGTGTCTTTCAACGGACTGACCGACTATACTGATTCGGACAACAGACTAGGAAGGCCGGTCTAAAATTAATTTATCTGGGGCTTTACATACGATGCAGAAAAAAATCCTAATTCATTTTACTCATTCCCACCTTTTAAACCTAAGTTTGGCATGTCTTTGGGCCGAGTGCGCATGTATAAAACTTGTATTTGTTAAAAGACACAGAGCTTCTGAAAAGGGTAAGGAGTTTTTACCTGTGTAGTTTGCTTTGTATGTAAAATATTCCGTTTGCAACTACAAATCTTGATTTAACTACCTTTTTTAAAATCATGAATTAAAAAGACTTAAATTTGTTCAAGGTATGATTTATACATTGAAAAAACTTCTTTTGTGATCACAAATGAGCGGATGTATTACCCTAAAACAATAGCAGTCAAAAATCATAATGTAGTGTAGTGAGAGTGAGACCAACAAATTTTTAAAGAGGGTGGGTATCCAGGAAATCCAAAGCTTTTTGTGAGAGGGTGTCAGAATTTTTGAGATTTTGGGAGTATAATCTCTCACATCCATATTTGTCCGCTGCCCACCTATGATTGTGATAATTTTTCCAAATTACAACCCTTTAATGCGAGTCACACTGTAAAACTAGCGGGTAATAGTGCACCAAACCTCGTCCCTTAGGAAAGGTGAAGATTACAGATTAAATCCCTGTATCACCCAATATAACATAAGAAATTTAAAAATATCCTAATATTTTTTCGTATTTTTTCTGTCGAATATCACTTTATTTTGCCTCATAAATACTTTTTTAACCCACGAGTAAAATACATGGAATTCACTTCTAGCAAATGTTTTAAAAGCAGGAACTCTACTAATGATATTTAAAAACTATTGTATTAATCAACAAAGTTGGAAAATAAATTGCCAGTACTACTAAATTTTTAATTCTGCTCCATTTTATCAAGGGGTGTTAATAGTAAATGAGTATAGGCAGAGCAGCAAGGACGCCAAAATAACGAAAATGGATAATAATGGTTTTTTAATAATTAACCGTATATTATTAGTATCGGGAAACACTAAACTAAACGCCTCCCACCCAAAAAACAAGCAGTTAACATAGCACGGTTAAAAAAATAGGCGAGGTATCGCTTTTCAAGTATCCTTGAATTTTGGTAAATTTATTATAACAAAACGTGACTTTAGACATTAACCAAAAAAAATGTCGTAATCGGGTTTAATTTTGAAATTTTAATCAATAAAACACCTTTAAAGATGAAACAAACGTATTTATGTTATTTTTAAATATTTAAAATATTTAAAATATTTAAATATTTAATATGTTTGTATTTTGAAATGCTTTATTTTGATGTCTTTGAAAAATTTAACCAAAACAGTAACGCGAAGTTGGTGTGAAAAATGGTACGGGTTTTAAATTAAATTTAACTTACTTCACTCGATTGATTGATTTTACGAAAGATCGATCGTCGTTCTTATTTTGTCTGCTGGGGGAATCGTATTCGTCCGGGTTTGTGTGATAAAACAGCTGAAAATCTTTGTTCAGCTGAAAATCGAAACTGTTCTGGGCGCGAAACAACGGCCTAAAAAAGGATCGTTTTAGAAAACGAAAAAAACCTTGTTTCTATTTACTGCCGCTCCAGAAAGCGACTCCTCAGAGTTTAGATTTCAACCTTACTCGTGACTTTTATTATGCGAATTTTCGTTTTTATCTTAACACTTACTCTACAAGACCCTATTCCTTGCTGTTTGACAGATCTTCGAGACATTAAAAATGTGGCAGTACCATAAATTTCTTGGATAAATTAGCAACAATATATAAAACTATAATATATTATTGTACATATTTCATATAAAAAAATATCTTATCTGTTGTAGAACTTTTCTAAGACTATTCTAAATATTTTAGCAATATTATAACAGCATAGTATCTCAGTTGGATTTGATCTTAGAATTTTCAGTATGCAAAACGAACGTAATGCCACTGCACCGCAAACTCGAAAATTGCAATAAGTTTAAGACATTCCGTTCGCAAAACCGAACAAAAGTTCTCAAAGATGGGATTTAATGATTAAAAATTGCAGTTTATACTTTCATTACGTTTTTAGCTTATAGGTGTTTAAGCTAACATAGAATAAAAAAAGGCCTTAGTTTCACAAAGGATGTCGAATGTTAATATTTTTGTGCAAACTACACAATCCATAATTAATTTTGTTATTATTATATTCCGAACAGGTGTCATTTTAAAGGTGCGGTACCGAGTCAAACTTTTTATTTTAAAAAAGCTTTTTTGTGTAAACTTTTTTGAGAAAACCCTACCCTTGCGACCAATAGCCCATAAAATTTTTTTTTCAGCAAAATATCTCCAGTGGTTCAGGAGTTATGACCCCCCAAAAATGGCATTTTTCGACGATTCTATACGTGAGAGATTACTTAATGGGTATAACGATTTATGTTACAAATTATGCAATCAAAAAAGCGGCTATTTCCTACATTAATTTGAGACCTTGGTTGTTAAAATTGGTGCAGTATTTGTCGAAATATTGCGTTTCCCGTAAAAAAACCCTTGATTTTTTCGCTAGAAACACGAAGAAAGGTTGGACAAACTTCATAAAATCGCTGCCGTCGTTTGGTGTTTTTAACGAAAAAATAGCGGGTTTTTTGTACGGGAAACGTAATATCTGTTGTTGATAACCTGAAACTTATCTTCCCTATGCAGATTATGCAAAGGGCAGGCGCTAAGAAAAGCCAGGAGGGGCAAAAATATTTCACCCCTATGGTTAAGACTCTTCGTCCAACATTAATAACGATGTTGGCAACATTTACCGCTGGAGTGTTCACTACATGCAGATGCAGTGTTCACCCATTCCGAGGTCTTTGTCTAAAGGATTTTTTTTTCACGTAATATCTCGACAAATACTGCACCAATCTTAACAATCAAAGTATCAAATTAAAGTATAGAGTAGCCGCTTTTTTTGATTGCATAATTTGTAACGTAAATCGTTATACCCATTTTAGGGGGGTCGTAACTTCTGTTCCATCTAAGATATTTTGTTTTTGAATTGAAGACATGCTATTCAAGACAGGGTAAGGTTTTTACGAAAAACAATCAAAATCGAAGACAAAAAAATTGGACTCGGTACCGCATCTTTGTCTTTTACTAAACTAAACGACCGAATTAATCTCCGAGTTTCTTATGGTTTTTACTCTGTTTTTAACTTTGTAATAAACTATTTTGATTATTAAGGCAAGGAATGAATGATCTTGCTTGAAATGCATAAAAAAACGCAGCAGTATTCTTTAAATTTTTTCTGCATTAGTGATTATCGGCCAGTTCATTCTTTATACAAAATATAGCGAGATGCAGTTTTAATACGGCTGAGACGCCCCAATAATCACAAAGAGTTAACCTTTTTTATAAGCGTAAGGCTGTATGTATTCTATTAAATAAGATGTCGTAAGGCTGCACTTCCTTAAATGTTAACGCTGCATTCTGTTTTAAAAAACTTTAAAGCTATACCGAAAATTAGGGTATCTCTGCTTGAGTGAACTTCGATCAATATTTCCCCTGTCGTATATAACTTGAGTGGAACATCTGAGACCCTAAATTTAATAAAATAAATGGCCGTCGTTGTCTGTGCTATTTGTTTTATAACTGTTTGGAGATGATAATCAAAATGCGTTAAAAACACGTCAAGATGCAAAAATGACTTAAATAAGGACAGTTGGTTTTAATATACACCCTAAAAATTTATTTTCCAACAACAACACTTCCAATTTCATAAAGAATAATGCACGCTTATAGCTTTTTGTCGATCAAAAAAAGATTATAATATAAGCCACGACATTACACCTCCTGCAGTTTTATATTTGTGTAAAAATTATGTGATGAAATATATGTCAACTATAATATTTCTCAAAAAATTATGCTGAGGTGCCCCTTTAGTTTTAACAATTTCGTAGAATGACGTGAATTGTAGATAATAAAGTTAAAATAAGTCATACGGTGCAGAATATGCGAGTTCATCCTCTTAACGCGGTAGGAGCATTCCACATGACATAAAAAACTAGATTATAGTTTTACAGACTCTAATGGATCAAACCGGTGTAAACAGTAAAACTACCCGACTTGCTGAATTTGTCTAGGAATTAAAATCGAACTCAACGTCGTTATTAACAAATTTTACAAAAAATGTTCGAGGCAATTTACAGCAAGGATAATTACTTTATAGTTTAAGACTACTAATATTCCCAATGAGCTCCCTCCACTTTAAATGACCAACAATAATTTTCAAAAAAAAATCTTGATAATTTTTTCCATGGGCTCACAGTTGGCAATTAAACATTGCTATAAAGAAATGTAACGTTCTTCATCTATAGTCTATACAAAAATGATGCGGACTGGCGACAAAACTCGAACTTTGAAATGTTATATATCCATAACGGAAGTTAGAATATGTGCGGGACATATATGGGAGCATAGCTCAAACTATTGGCTATCTTTTGAAAAGGTTAGGAAAAAATGCTTTTTGATGACGTCATCACTACAGCCGATGCGGTGAAAAAAACCTGGCCCCAAAAAAACAAAACTTTTTTATTAGTACGAGATAAGAAACGCAGCTTGATATGCTGTTAAAGCATACTTTTCTGTGTGTTTTTTTTTTGAAAGTTTGAGCGAAATTGGCTCACTCAATTTTTTTTATAATGCGTTAAATGCGCGCGGTTTTCGCGATTTTTCGCGAATTTTTCGAATTACTTATTTTGTTTTGTTTCCTGCTCGAAGTGTGTACGATATTGATCATATTGTTAAATATTAAATGTCCGCCAATTTTTATTCCTTACTTTTGACTTAAAAATGTTTTTTTGGAGGTTGATCCCGCGAGGGCTAAAGGGGGCCAAGCATGAATGCCGAAAAATTTTTTCAACATTTTTTTTTCAAAACCATCAAAAATGTAAAATTTATCAGATATGAAGAATTTTGATATATTGTTTGTGTAAAAAAACCTAATATTAAGCTTACAATAAGCTGTCAAAAATGACGAATTTGAAATTTGGAAGGATTCTAAGCCCGTATGCTGGCAGCAGCAAACCTTTCAATTAAAAAGTTTCACAAAAATAAAAACTTTACGAGATAAGTTTTAATTTTTTTTAATTATTATGATTTAAAATATTAGAAAATGATCCAAATAACCCCATAAAAACGCAACATAAATTTTCGTTAAAATTCCAAAATACATCCTTATTTGTTTTTGTGTTGACAAACGGGGTAACATGTTTGCAAGTAAGAAAACATTTTAAAAAGAGCATTTTTTAGCTGCGATATTTGGCAATTTTGTAGTAGGATTTTAATTTTTAAAATATGTTTTTCTAACAAAATAACCTGGAAATTCGAAAAAAATAAACTTTTAAGGCTTATTTTTTTAGAAAAAAATTTAATTTAAAGGTTTGCTGCTGCCAGCATATGGGCTTGGAATGCTTTCAAATTTTAAATTCGTCCTTTTTGACAGCTTATTGTAAGCTTAATATTAGGTTTTTTTTACACAAACCATATTTCAAAATTCGTCATATGTGACAAATTTTTCATTTTTGATGGTTTTAAAAAGTAATTTTTAAAAAATTTTTCGGCATTTGTATTTGGGTCCCCTAGCCCTAACCTACGGGTGTCATTAGTACTAAAGCTAAGGCTAAGGTGCTTTAGTACTAAAGGGTTTTTTGGGCTTAGTACTAAAGCTAAGGCGCGGCTAAACTGAAATTAGCTGGCAAAAGCTCGGAAAGGGTATGGGCCTGGCAAAACGTTAGCTTTTGCCAAGAACATAACAAATCGTCAAAAAATTTGAACTGTTCTTACCAAACCAAAAACATGATTGTTTAATGAGATTTATATCAGTGAAAAGGGGAGATAGGATGGATTCCACTCCCTCCTTCTTAACCTCAAATATTTAGGCCCTCTTCTTAGACAAAAATCAAGTTCTCCTCAGAAAATTTTTTAATTTTTAACCTGATTCCCCTCAATAATTTTAAATCTGACACCTCAAAAGTATTTTCATTTTGTTTTGAAAACCAGACCACCCTGACCTTCAGGGGCGTAGCCAGGATTTCGGAAAGGGGGGTTGCACTCCATACAAATTTTTCGAAAGGGGGTTATAAGGGGTTGTACTCCAAATTTTTAAAATACCTACCATAAAAAAGACATTAAAAAAGGGTAAAATTTTTTGCGCTTCGCGCTAAGTGTTTCTTTTTGCGTTATTTGCATTGTTTTTTTAAGTTAAAGTTGAAACATTTTAAGTTTAAAAAGGTATAATATTAAAAATCGTGCGATAGCACGAAAAAATTTTCAAAAATTGTCTTTGAAATTCATTTGAAACATCACTTGAAAGTTGTAAAAAGGTATATAAATGTCAAGCGCTGAGCGGAGAGAAGCGCAAGAAAATTTTTAAAAACTGTTCTCCAAGGCCCCTTAAATTTTTACTTCCGCCAACCTAAAAGGAGGGGTTACAACCCCCATAACCACCTGGCTACGCCCTTGCTGACCTTCTTCTAGATTTAAAAATTTTCCATCCTGAGTCTACCCCCTAGAAAGCTAACGGGTACGGAAGGAAGGACCCCCTTTTTTAACCTGCCTCCCCTCCAGAATTTTAAATCTGTGACCTCAAAAGTATTTTGTTTCAAAAACCAGATCCACCCTGACCCACTTCTAGTCTTTAAAGTTTTCCATCCCGGGTCTACCCTCTAGAAAACCAGCGCGTACGGAATGATCCCCTGGAACCTCCCTCCCAGAATTCAAGATGTGATTTACCCTAGGTAATTACCCACCATAACTGTCCCCACCCTTAGCTGCCAAAGCTACGCTTACCTGGAGTTGAATATGCTTTTTTTACTTCAAAAGTAACATAAGTGATTTAAACAATATAATGCTAATTTAAATGATTACAACGAAATTTGGTTTCAAAGTGCTGTGAGTGTGTGAGTATGGCAATATGGGGTTTTACTTTTTTGTGTTTCTTTTTTTGTTTAAGCATTAAAAAAGGACTGAATTTTTTTTTGCTTTTTTCGAAGTTTTTTTTAGTTTCTAAGTGCTTAATATTAAAATAATGTTATTTTTACTATTTCATGTAGGCATTTTGTGACGTTTATTATATAGTAAGTGTGGTTTTTTTTTAAATAAAAAATGTTGGTTATATGTTTTGTTCCTTTAGATATTTATTCCAAAAAAAAAATTTTATCAATAGTTAACTATTTTTGATGACAATTTTCGTTTAAAGTCAAAACTACATCACAAAAGCAAACTGTAAAATTAATCTTAAAAATAAAATTATTAAAAAAATAAAACTAAAATCCGATGCCATAAATGTTAAAGACGTCTTTAATATTGAGTGTTTTACTGTAAACTTAGCACTGCATTGCTAAGAATTACCTTAAAAAAGGGATAATTCCTGAACTTTACAAACAGGTTTGTATTTGTCGGTTTGGCAAAAGCTAAGGCTAAAGTGCTTTTAGTACTAAACCTTTTTTGGGCTTAGTACTAAAGCTAAGGCTAAACGAGTTTTCGACCTTTAGTACTAAAGCAAAAGCGCGGCTAAAGTGAAATTTCCTGGCAATGCACACCCGTATTACAAAGTAAATTTGCTAAAACATATATAAAATAAATTTACCCTATATCGATTGTTACAATCTAAAAACCTAAAAAGGTGTTAAACATTTAATTTAAACATTATTATTGCTATTTATGTACAAAAATTAATCATATGTAAAAATTGTTTTAAAATTTCAAACGATTCATCGTTCGGAACGTTTTTCGAACGATTTGTCGTTCGACCATCGACACAGCGTTTCAAAGAAAAAAGCGCGCAAGGCTGAAAAATATTAGTCGCGTATTTCCTATACACAGGGCGCTCTGATTTGCGGCCGTTAATAAAACACGCGAATGGAAAACATTATTACCGCACATTAAGTTTTATAAGGTGTTAAAAAAATGTAATTATGTTTTAAATAAAATATGCTTATTTATATCGCAGATTTTTTTCTTTGGCAAAATTCATTTAGAATATGTTTACTAAAATGCAAAGCAATACACACGAATGTACCAAAACGCAAAATATAGAATATAATTCAAAGGTTAAAATTAAAAAAAATTTTACATCCCAATCTTTTTGACCCAATCTTTATGGCTGGGAAACTGCTTTAGGAAATCCCTCGACTTTCTTCCCAGCCAAAACACCTGGTCTTGACACAAAGAGACATTCCGCGGGTTGTATGGGAAATAATTATTGGAGGTAATTAGACAATTAGAGGAAATAATTACAGCATTGAAAACAAATTTAAAACAACTTGGTATCAGGGAAAAATTTAAACGATGAACCAGAATATACCACGTGGAATCAAAAAATTTTTTTGCACTTTAATTTTTTTTCAATATGATATTCAATTTTTTTTTTGACTATTTAATATTGATTAAATCTTTTTAAGGACAAACCATATAAGTGTATTGTTTTATTAACAGTTTATCAAACTTGTTTCAGATAATTTTTCCAAACAAAACAAATATGCGTTAAAGATAACCATAATTTTGTTAATAACTTTTAAACACTAAAATTTTTCGAATGAATTAACCTTTTGAGACAATGTTAGAATTTATGTGTAAAAAACAGTTGTTGATAAACATTTTTCTATTTAGTATTCTGGTACAATATTTTTAATTTAATATTTAATATTTCCAGTACAATAAAATATTTAATTTATTACATTTGTGTGTATTAAAACATGTTTTAAATAAATTTCAGCAAAGAGGACCTACATTAAGGATATACATAGAGCGTATTTTTATTTAAAACATAATTACATTTTTTTAACAGGCTTATAATAACTTAATGTGCGGTAATAATGTTTTCCACTCGCGTGTTTTATTAACGGCCGCAAATCCAGGGCGCCCTGTGTCTATAGGAAATACGCGACTGTAACCTATTTTTGGCCTTATCACTTTTTTCTTTCAAACGCTGTGTTGATGGTTGAACGACAAATCGTTCGAAAAAAATGGGCTTTACACAGACCAGGACTGTATAATGTAAACGATTATTATTTGGTGTTTTAAAGTTAATGTTGCTATGTCATATATATATATATATATATATATATATATATATATATATATATATATATATATATATATATATATGGGTATATATATACATACATACACACATATATATATATATATATATATATATATATATATATATTATATATATATACATATACATATATATATACATACATATACATATATTTATATATATATATATATATATATATATATATATATATATGTGTATGTATGTATATATATATATATATATATATATCTTATATTATCCATATAATAATAAATGAAGCTATTACAAGATCAATAAACATTAGAAGTTATTTGAACTATATACTCAATTAACAAACGACAAAACGTCGCAAACCTTTTGGCCACAAAGACAATCACACTTTTTTCCTTCCTTTTTTTTCTTTAAAAAATAATATAACAAAACGTAATGCCGAATATAGTACTCAAAAAGGTCTTCTTATTTATACTAAATTGTGATATAATATTACGTAATCTGTTTTATTGCTCTTTGTTCGGTTTTTTAACGTTTCCCTACAAAAATGTTATAAAATTTACATATCTCTTATATTATGTTACATAAAGAGTCAACACGTAAAATAGACTACACGTAAATTACCTGTATTTATGTTCTTTTTTTGTAAATTTTGGAGCTTTATAGCTAAAAACTAACAACTTCACCATAATCCTGACTCGTTTTGTGATAAATCTCTAAAGTACACATATACATCGTCCTGTAATTAGCAAACCTCTCGAAAGAAAATAACTCACCTTTTATTTTCTAAAAGATAATATATATTTATATATGTTATTATTAGCATATAGAAACTAGCCACTTGTGACAAAAAGTAAGCATTACAACACTAGAAATAAAAGTTAAGTTTAATGAAACGTAAAATTAAAAATATTATTTTTGCTCCGTTTGGAGTAACTTAACTTAATTGATTTGTTTAAAATTTACGACGTACCTAGGTACGTAAAAGTGAGCGTGACGTACAAAAATTACATAAAAATGTGCAAGACGCACATTAGGTGGCGTAAAAAGATGTACATTAACACACCAGAATTGCGTAGAACTAGTTTAATTAACACTCTATATAAAAACGAATAAAATAATTTAAATATTTAAATTATCGATTATTAAGTCATATCTTTTGTGCTTATAATACCGAAATTTGCTAATAAGTGCTTCTACATTTTTATTTAAAATTTCATATAAAGTTCCTTAATCTACCTTGTAATCCTGTTAATTTTTAAAATGTGGATATATTTCTTCAGTTTTGTCTGCAAGATTAGCG